>PVHY01028600.1:0-15056 GCA_004024945.1 Uropsilus gracilis | reverse complement strand
TCTCTCTCTCTCCCCCCCCTCTCCATTTTAAACCTTTGCTTTACAGAGCTACCACCAGCTCCCAGGAAATGTTAGGGGTTGCTGGAGTTGAGTATAGGGAAGGTTTGGATGCTGAGGAAGTTGGACACTGCATTTGCCAGAGGCTGAGCTGGGCGTAGCGGGGCGACGTTGGGGGAGCGCTAGGCTGCGCGGCGGCCGCCAGCCTGCTAAAGACAGACACACTGTAGCTGCGCGCCGTCTCCCGGGAGCGGCGGGAGCCGCGACCTTCGCCTCTCCAAGCCCCAGCCTCGGGAGCGAGCAGGACCCGTTAGCACAGAGGAGCAGGCGAGGTCGCGGGTGTGGAGTGTTTGAGAAGGAGCGGCGGGGCCGGGGCGGAGAAGCCCGGGGTCGGCTAGGGAGCAGGCGAGCTTCTGGGAGCGTCCAGCCTGGTGGGAAGAGGGCGGCTGGGCAAAGAGGCAGGGGAAAGAGGATCGCTGCGAAGGCAAGAGAAGGAACGCGAAACCGCAGGTGAGCGGCGCAGAGCTCGGCCCGCTGGCGCACGCGGAGCAGCACCGGCGCCAAGCCCCGCGCCCGGGCCGCGCACCTGTGGCTTCAGCCGGCGCGGAGACCAGCCGAGGTTCCCGTGGGCCAAGGCCCGGCCGCCCTGGGCCGGGCGCCGAGACTTCCCAAAGACGTCCCTCGCTTCCCAAAGTTGCTCAAGAACAGAACCCAGACACCCGGGGGGTGAAACGAAGGGATGAAGCCGGGCACGGCGGCGCGTGCCTGTAAGCGCCGGCCTATGGAGTCGCGGCTGGGACTGGGGAGAACGGTTCGAGACCCGCCCGGGCCAACGCAGCGAGACCTAGTCTCCAAAATTAGCTGCTGCGCGTGGTGGCGCGCGCCTGTCATCCCAGCTGCCCGGGAGGCTGAGGCTGGGGATGGCTTGAGGCCGTGGTACCCCGGGCACCGTCAGCCTGCGGTTCCCAGGGCAAAAATAGCAAGACCTGGTCTCCAAGAAAGAAAGAACGAAGGGGTGAAAGGAGGTGCCGAGCGGGGGGAGCAGGCGCTCTGCGAGGGGGGGCAGGTGATCTCTCGGGGGGCGGGGGGGCTGGGGTTCCGCAGAAGTGCGCGCCGGCTCGGGTTACCTGGACCCAGAGTGGTGAAGAGAGCCGGCGAGGACCGCAGGCTTCCCGGGCGGGGCAAGGGCGGGGTGGGGTTCTAGGCGAACCCGGCTGGTGTCCGGACCAGACCCGAGCAAACCCAGCTCCCAAAGCCGGACGCAGAAACGCCGCGCGACGGGAAAGCCGCCCCCCGGGCTGGAGGGGCCCGCGGAGCACCCGCGCGCCGGACACTCACCCACTGCCCAGTGGTTGCCGCGCGGGTACATCTTAGCCAGCACGGCCCCTCCGTTCCCCGGCACCGGGGCCGCGGGGCCGCGGGGCGCCTGGCAGAGCACGAGCGCCAGCAGGACCAGCGGGAGCTCGTGGCCGCGCATGGTCCCGGCGGGAAGTCCTTGGGCGCCGCGCGACGCTGGGCGGGGAGCGCGCTCTGCGGCCGCCGGAGAGGCGCGGGCACCGGACCTCCGAGGAGCTCCGCCGCAGCCGTCCGCGCCACTGCCGCAGACGCCGAGAGGCCCCGACTTTATATGCAAGCCCGGGCGGGGGTGGTGGGGGTGCCGGGGGGCTCTTGCCTCGGGGACCGGAGCGCTCTGACGTCTGCTTATAACGAGCCCGAGTTCTGGGACAACCGTCCCGGAAAAGCATCCATCTTCCCTCCGAGTGACGAGGAAGGCTGTGTCCGTTGCCCCCTCTCTCCTTCCCGCCTAGTCCTGCTCTCCCGCCCCGCGTTAGATTAATGCCCATCCTCACTGGCGGTCACACAAGGTAGTGAACTCCTGTCCGGGCCTCCCCGTCTCTCCCCCCCCCCCCATGTTTGCTGCCTTCCCGCAAAAGTGAGGTGACCCTGATCTCTGGGATGGGGGCCGAGAGAGGGGTGAACACAAAGGATAGATCAGCTTAGGTTGGCCTTTGCTGGAGGCAATTGGAGTGGAAGAGCTAGAGACTTCTGATTCTGTGAGCCCCTCCACTCCCCACCCCCTGTGACCCATCTCCCTCCTCCGGGTCCCAGGCCCTACGGCCCCAGACTCCTTTCCCTCCTGCAGAGCAGACCCTCATCACCACCCCCACCATGATACCCTCACCCCACCAGGGCAGGGTCTCTGCACCCATTTGTGTGGTAAGCAGGAGGGTGGAGCAGGAAGGACATTTTCTGAGGACAGACCTAACAACAGTCTGTTGTACCCTGGTCCTTTTCATGAGCACATTGCTTCTGCATAATGGATGGAGAAGCTGCTGTCAGGCCACCTTCCCTAGGCTGTGTCTACCACAAAGTTCAAAGTGTCTCCAAACTGCTTGCACCTCTCCAGAGTCATTCAACTTTCCTCTGTTCCTTCTGTTCTCAGGCATAAAGAGTGACCACTGGGTCCAGTCTCCAGCCTCTCAAGGCAAAGGGCATGGGCACCTTTGCAGTGCAACAATAAGCCGGTAGGATGCTGCTGCCTGCATTTCAGCTGCCAGAACTGGGGGTGTGTTTCTGTGTTACTGCAGGCCTATTCCTCACCAGGTGCTGTGGCTCGTCTCTCCGGTGGGTCCGGAGCATCCCATGGCAACGCTGGTGTTGATATTAAAGACGTTGACCTGGTACGATTTTCTCTGCTTAGTGATGGTTCCATACCTTTGTACTGTTCTTCGCTGACTGCGTGGGCCTAGAGGATGATTGCATATTCTTGGACTTGGAAGAGAATTTCCATGTGTGTGTCTGGTCTGGTGTATGATTTTTTTAAATGCTAATTTTAGGATCACTACTAGTACTCAAGGGAATATGGCCATCCTGTCTTTAGGGAACAAGCAAGAGGGAAAAGTTCATGGATGACCAGGATGCCATGTCTCTTGGGTTCCAGCCTTTGCATGCAATCCTCGGGGTCACCAGTCAGCAGATGGTCCAGTGTCAGGTGAGCATTCATGGATGGGGTGCCTTCCACGTGGCCTTGAGCTTACATAAACACATGGACTTGGCTACTTGTCTGTGTATTTGCAGAGAGCCTGGTGGAGTGCAGCATTGGATGAGTGAACAAATAACCTACGAATTGTTCAGTTTTAATGCCTTTTTATGACCTTGGGTCTTTAGAAGAGCATGAAGACCTTAGATTTACTTGTAGGAAAAAAATCCTTTTCTCTTAGTTTTCAAGAATATTTTAGAATCTTAGATCAAGATTCCCCCCACAATGATGAAGAAAGACCATTGTAAGACATGCCAGGGCAGGGATATTTCTGCAGAAAAAGCAAGTTGTCTTCTAATTCAGGCTCCCCAGTTTCTTATTGCTATCACAGACCAGCATCTCCATTCACCTCAACTCTTGCTCTGTGCACCCCAGTCCACAGGCATCTGCACCCAGACTTGCTTGGCTTTAGGACTTGGGCAGAGCTTGTCTTTCTCATTCATGAGACTCAATCAGAAGTCTCATTGCATTCAAGGTGCCTGGCCCAATCCTGTGCCCAGAGAAGGGACTCAATAGACATGACAGGTGCCTGGCCCTGCGGTTACAGAAACCTGTGCCCAGACCCCTAACTAGAAAAGACAATGAATCGTTACCAGTGAAAGAAAGAAATCAATGTATGTTTGATTCAGTCAGTACTGAATGAGTCCGGTGGATCCGGATAGCATGTCCTCCCGTATCCCTGTTAAGAATCTTCAGCACAGCCCTGCCCGGTCCAGATGACCAAGTTCCACAACTTAGGGAACTTGCCATGACCCAGAGATCTCACAACGTGACAAAACATTCCAAGGAGAGATGTGTTTCTCTTTGCTGTGCTAGTCCAGAACAGGTGATCTCACTTGACAGGCATTCGGCTCCACGTGGGTCCTCAGGAGATTCATTTCCTATCATCCCCCGTCCTCTACCATTGTCTTTGCTGAGCCAGTTCACAAAGCAGCTCCTTGAGAAAATAAGGAGCTTGAGCCAGTATGTAAATCAATGCACCGCTTCCTTCGAGCACATCTCACTATGGAAAAGCATGTCAGCAGTGTGCTTGATGAAGCATTTGATTTGCGTTCTTGTACCAGCTCTTCATCTTATTGATGAGAAACAAGAAGTTTGAGTTAGAAAACACCATCCAGTCTCCCAGTGCCCTGTCCCTGTTGGCATAACTAGATGCAGCTGGCAGGCATGGGAGGGCGCTGGGCATGTGCTTCTCTCCAAATAAACCCACCCAACTGTAGCCCTTACCTTTTTCAGCTCTATTTTAGTGGTTAAAAACCCAGGTACATGTTGACAAGTCATTGATGCCAATGCTTCCATCTATCATAGTGCAGGGAACATGGAGGGGAAACATACAGAGTGTAACCTCTAGCAAAATAATCTGGCTAACAGGATGATGTGCTCTCATCTGTGGCTAGACAGCCCTGTGGGAAACTTCTGAGGTCAAACTCCTGGGTTTCTCTCTCTACTCTCAGATGGCTGTCCCCCCCCCCCCCATGGGCTTTCTACTCCCCAGGGCATGAAATAGACATCTTCTTTTTTTTTTTAACAAAGTTTTATGTACAAATAATGTACAGATGTTCTACCCACAAATTTGATTTTCCAAAACCAATTAGGTATTATTTAAGAGAAACCCCCAAAAAAACTTTTAAAAATAATGGGTTCCTCACCTTCTCAATAATTGCTCGGTTGAAATAATTAAGCTTGTGACACCAGGAATCTCAAGTCAGAATGAAGTACTTGTCAAAGTGGAAGTTACAGAGTAGAGTGCTGTGCTAAGAAGAGACTGCTCAGTCCTCATCGCAAACATTCACAATTGCTTACCAGAACTTTAAAACGAGGGCAAAACAGTCCAGCATACTTAACAGTCCAGCATCCTAAGATAATAATAAACCAAAGAGCTACAAAATCAAAAGATATTAGCTAAGGCTAAGTATTATACAAAATTTTAGTTCCTTATTGTATTCTCCCTTCCATAACATTAATAAAGGGAATATTTCACTGCCAAGAAAGCTTTATTTTTGCACATCACTAGCCACAATTTTTTTGTCATTAATCATTACATAGATGCTGCAACAGCTGTAACCCAAAAGCATGACCATTTTATGTCCACAATTTACTTCCATAATATCAAAGAGAATTTTCATGATTACTAAGACTTCAGAGATGGTTCAACAATTAGCTGCAGTATAGCATCCATAATACGTGATGTTTCCCAGATAGCAATGTCGGTGTATTTTTAATCACCTTTCACTTGAGTGGCAATACGTAAAAAAATAAGTCAATAATTTAGAAATTCTAAGTTTCCAAAGGTTTTCAAATGCACTTATAAGGTATGTTTCAGTGAAGTTTTTAAGAATCATCTTCCATAGCAACATCTTCTTATAATTGCTGCACCATTTTTTCTTCCAGCTGCTTTCCTTTACCTGCAAGAGGTGCTCAGATGAGATGGATGTTTAGCTTGACTTCTTTGATATCCTGAACTTCTTGTAGTTCTTTATTTTCCTTCAACCTGTTCATTATAAATTTAGCTTGGCGTTTCTGTTTAATCGCTTCAACTCTCTTCATTGCATCAATAATTTTATTCCATAGCTCTCGCTGGTATTTGACAGGTTCATTTCTATGTTTTTCAAATTCAAATGAATTATCCACTGTAAGCTCTTTACCAGCTGCTTTCCGGAATGCTTTCATCCACCTTACTAGGGTTGAGCTTCTTCTTAAAGTTTTTAGGACATTTGGATTTACAGAATCTGAACACATTGCAGTCATTGCAGACGAGCATCATGCCGTGGCCAGGCTAGATCGGCCCTGAACAGAAATAACACTTGTCAATTCGCATGTTGAACCCACGTGGGTACCGTCTACCCAGCTGCCTGGGCGGACTCAACGAAATAGACATCTTTGTAGATTTGTAAAAATTTACTTGCTGGACTCGCACCTAATAATCCAAGCGCTGGGAGGCAAGAGGCCAGGGATCACTTGAGTTCGCAGGTTTGAAACTATTCCAGGCAACTTAGTGAGACCTAGTCTCAAAAAGCAGCCAGGCACGGTGGCAGGCACCTGTAATCCCAGCTACCTGGGAGGCTGAGACTGGGGATCACTTGAGTCCATGGAATTGGGACTACCCCGGGCAAAATAGTGAGACTTAGTCTCAAAAAAAAAGGGGGGGGGGGGAAGAATTTACTTGTACTTTATAACTCTTAGTTGTACCTTACCACAGAGCAATGCTCAGTGATGTGATGCTGAGCGTCTTTCCTGCGAAGCTTGGAAGATCAGGTCTGGTCAGGCCCACTTAGAAGCTGGGAGAGTCCCACTTAGGCTAACACAAGTCAAGCGGGATTTGCTGTAAAAATCCAATGGATTTTTTGCTAATATGATTCCTTCTGGGACCACCCAACTTAAATGGGAAGGATGAGCTTCACTTGGGTCTCTTGTGCCCAGAGTCACTCCTCAAGCTTCCTCCTCTTCGCATCTGTTCTGTTCTCCACCCTACAGACTCGCATCCTGGCCCACCCATGCATTTCCATTCCCTCACAGCCCTCCCCTTACCCCCTTGTGGTCCACTGCTCTCACCACAGCATCCTCACAGCTTCTCCTAGGCCCTCCTGTCTTCAGCCTGTAGGGAAACTGCCTCCATCTCTCAGTTGCCTAATTCCTGATCTCTAAGACACAAGCACAACAGGCTCAGCACACATCTCGAGCCAGACACACAGTTATAGATGAGCGAATCCCAAGAGTCCAAACAACTCTTGTCAGGGACTAGGAAGACAGGATGGTGGGTGTGGTAGTGCTGTTCCACAGGGTTCTGGGAAGGGCAGTGGCCCCTGAAGAGAAACCAGCAGGAGAGCAGCCCAGCTGACTCAAATACCCACCTCAGCACATGTTGTCTTGCGCCTGATATCCTGTGATTGGCACCGTCTCCCTTTACCTCTGTGACATTTCATACCAAGAACATTTTTGGATTCCTTTCTCCCCTGGAGCACAGGATTTGATAGGTTTTTTAAATTTAAAACAGTTCATATTGTTTAGAGTTCTGTTTTTATTCATAAAAAAACATAAAGAAGTGTCCATCAGGATTTTTTAAGGAGACTAAAATAACCAGTATTATTACCACAGAGAGACTATGTAATTCCAGCTTAAATCAATGAAACATCACATTCTAGCTAATCGTTACAGCTTCATCTCAGGCAAATGTTTCTTATGCTAGATCTTAAAATGTAGAAAATAGTTCATGCCTCTCTTTTACTTCCCACCGCCATCTTTTTTGTCTTTGGGCCTTTCCCCCTTTCCCTTCTCTCTTAACCTCAGAAATCTCACTTTCTTTATTACTGGCCACTAGCTTGGTTTTTATCTGAAGTATTTACTTAGTTGAATCATCCATTATGTACACACTCAGTATTTGGCGTTGTCATTCTGACTTGCTTTATGCACACAATTCCCTTGACCTCCTTCCACTTTACTATTAGTGGCAGCATCTCATTTCTCCTGATGGTTGAACAGTACCCCGTGGTGGGAAGAGACCACATTTTCTGTTTGTCTGTATTTTTATAATTTTATTTATTTGTATATCTATTTCACATCCTTGTATTTCCCAGGGTTCTCCCACCACCTCCTCTACCTGACCACTCCTAACCATCCCCCACCCCCAGCTGTGTGCTTTAATTTGGTTGTTAACTTGTTTTGACTTTTCCTCCTGGCCTTTTGTTTGTTTTTCCTATATCCAGGTGGTTACCGGATGGTTTCACTAACATATATTTTATATCTTTCTTTCCTTTATATTTCTTTCTGACTTGTTTCTGCTAATATGATTCCTTCTAGGTCCATCCATATTATCTCAAATGCATCAAGTTTGTCACTTTTAATTGATGAGTAATGTTCCATTATGTATATATACCATTCATATATCCATTCATCTATTCTGGGACATTTGGGTTGTTTCCATGTCCTTGCAATTATAAATAGTGCTGCAATAAACATTCGAGTACAGGTGTCCCTCTGTATAAGTATTTTGGTCTCCTCTGGGTAGATTCCCAGAAGATCAATTGCTGGGTCAAATGGTAGTTCCATTTTCATTAGTTTGAGGGTCCTCCACACAGCCACAATTTCTTGATTCAGTTGTCTTTTGGTAGCACTTAGGTTGCGCTCCTGTTCTACCTTCCATAAATAGAGCTGCAATAAACCCTGTAGAGTATGGTTTTTTTGAGTTGATGGTTTTACATGCTTTGGATGGATACATAGAGTGGGATGTTGAGCCATATGGTATTTACAGTTTTCAGTGTTAGGAGTCCCATGCAGGAAAGAAAAATGTAATAAAAGAGATTGATAACAATCAAAGAGAAACCAACTTGCTGATCGGGGTTTGGGAATGTGTCCAAGACCATCTTTATTAGGAGTTGGGGGTCTTCTTTATACCTTGGCAAAGAATGATCACAATGAGGTAATGAGGAAGGAAAAAACCCAGGATTCCATGACATGTGACATGGCTAAGAGGATGGGGATTCTTTACATAAACAGGAAAAATACCTGTGAGGGAAGCACTTTTATCATTCAGGGACATATCTCTTTCCCTGGGACATTCCTAGGAGCTTAGGAGGCTGTAATCACAGATAAGAGACTTACCAGTAACCATCTCTAGTGTGCTAGAGAGGATGAGAAAGATAAAGGTGTTCCTTTATCTAAGGCATATCTCTTAGTCTATGTCCATGCCCCATATTTAAGATAAATCCAGACCACTTTCCAAAGTAATACCAATAGTTTACATTCCCATCAACAGTGTAGTAGGGATCCTTGTTCTCCACATCCTCCCCAGCACTTGCTATTGACTTTTTCCCCTTAATGCAATTCTCGGGAATGTGAGATACTGTCTCATGGTGGTTTCACCAGCATCTCTCTCACTCCAAGTGATGAGGAGCAATTCTCCATGTTTACATTGGCTTTCTGGATATCCTTTTTGGTTCATATCTACTGCTCCATGTATTAATTTTTATTAATGACTTTTTATTATTGAATTGTATCTTGGATATTAACCAAGATGGATTGTGAAATATGTAAATATTTTCTTGATTCACTACGATATCTTTTTAATGTAGTTGTATTTTCTTTCTCTCGGTAAAAGTTTTCTAATTTGAGACCACCCCTGTTCTTTTGTTTTCCATTTGTTTCCCTTGCCATAGGGACCCATCACCAAAAACAACTTTATTATTGATGTCATGGGATACATCACCAGTGTCTTCTTCTATATGTTTTATTAGTGCAGGTCTTACATATAAATCTTAAATCCTTTTGGAATTTCTGGGCTTGGAGTTAAAGGGTGATGCAATTTCATTCTTCCACACATATCAGTCATTGCACAAAAGGGATCCCAGGTTGGGAGTCTGCTAAGGGCTATTTTTGCTAAATGAAAACAACTCAGCAAGGGAAATACCTTAAGCTATAATGGGCCAACTATCTACTGGTAACTGTGAAAGCTTTGAGGACTTGAAAGAATGAGAGATCCTAAGATCCTCAGATCTAGGTGAGGGCAAAGGAAGCAGGCTGAAAGGGGAAACGGCTGTGGGTCCTGTGCAAGCATGAGGACTGCCTCTAACTCTGCCACTTGTGAGTGATCATGTGACTTCAGACAAGTCACTCAGCACCTGCATCAGTTTCTTCTTCTGTAAACTGAGTTGGTAATATTTTACCCTAAGGTGCTAGGAGGATTAAATGAAATCTTGTGTTATTGACTGGAAGCTGCTTGTTTATTTTAATGAATAATAATACAGTGCTGTAATTAGAGCAAACTAATTTTTTAGATTCTGAGTTTCAAGATGGTATAAAATTTCTTCGGCTAGTACCCAACACACTGCTTTGTGCTATGTAATGCTCCTAGGGGCGTAATCATACAAATAACTGTGATGGCTGCCTTAGATACCAGGCGTGTGCATCTGTTCATGTAACCTTTACAGATGAACTAGACAATTGATGCTATTCATCCAATTTTACAGATGAAGAAACTGAGGCTCAGAAAAGTTTAAAACTTGCACAATACCCTGAGGTCAACAAGCCAAAAGCTGACCTTAGACCCATCTGATTTTCAAGCTCTACATGTGGCAAGACTGGTAAAAATGAATTTCTTTGTGGTTCCAAACTTTTCTGGGATTTAATTAATTTTATCATTCAGAAGGCATAGAAACATATTAAAATAATTTTAGAAGAGCTATTAGGGATCATATTTGGAGACCATTGAGGGAACTCTCACTGCAGAATACTTTGTTGGTTTCCAGCTCTTCTCCACCCCTCCCCTTCCCCACCCCCCTAGATTTGCAACAGCACCTCCCAGCAAGTATGTGGTGGTAGGCGGAAATGGTGGGCACATAAAAATTTGCTTCTGGGAGAATAACAGGCTCAGAGTTTTTGGCTACAGAAGAGATGGCCAGAGTCCCAAAATAAAGCCCACAATGTCTAAAACTGAAAATACATTTCTGAGATCCATCTATTTGAACCCTGCTGAGTGATCCTCCTTGAAATCTGGGTATTCCTGGAATATTCAGGCAATCATTGCCTTCCATGGAATTCTGAATTGCTGGTCAGATTGGAGAAAATGAGTGACCTGAACTCCTGCTTTAAACTTTTTCTTCCTCGGGGTTTCTGAACCTCTGTTTACATGGAAAGGGGGATGGGCTGATAAATCTTCATGGTTGGGCACTTTCACAAGAATTGAAAGGCAGTTAGCAGTCTTTCTGGCCTCTACCCATTCATTGGATGCTAGTAACCCTCCTCAGCCATGGTAACTAAAACATCTGCAGACATTGCAAATATCCCCTTGGGGTATGTGTGTGTGTGTGTGTGTGTGTGTGTGTGAGAGAGAGAGAGAGAGAGAGAGAGAGAGAGAGAGAGAGAGAGAGAAAGATGGGGGGGAGTCACCCCTAGTGGAGAATTCCTGGTTTAACTATTTCCTGCCCAGTGCTCCTTGTATTCACTCATGAACATCTCCAGTGCTCGAAACTCAATATCCTTTGGTCTCCTGGGGAAATGAAATCCTTGTATAAGCAATTGCATCCTCCAAGTCAGTGCTGTGCAGAAAGATGAGGGATTTCAGCTGTTATCTCAGCCCTCAGGTAGCATAAAGGTGAACACTAAGGTGGGAGCAGAAAAGAGCAGGGGTGGGGCTGGCACAATTCTGAGTATTTCTTCTGAGGACCTATCACAGATGCTGCACTCTTCATCCTGCCTTTCCCCTGGGATGTTTGTAAGGACAAAAATAAAGCAGATCGTAGTGTGAAACCACTTTGGTAAGTCTATATGAAGAACTGTGCGCCTAAATCTGAAGCAGGATTTAAGCGCTTCATCCCCTCCAGCTGGCTTCTCCTGGCCACAGGCTCCTAACTCTACCCGAAGTCACAGCAGAGTTTTGTAGCAAGTTCCTAAAGAAAAAATTATTCATAAAAATCTCCGAAGTATCATTAGTTGAATCCGATTTGACTTATCAAATTAAGACCTACCCATTCATCAATTTGTGTGCCTTCTTGAAGGCACCTACCACTGTGGCACGCGGCATATTAAATTACAGCGGAAACAGGGTTGTCTGGAGGGTCAAGAACATACGTGGGTTCAATGGGGAAAGGGAGGGTCAATGCTAAAGCAGGGTCATTCAACAGAAATGGGGGCCCCCTCGCAGCCTGCTGGTCACAGTGATGAAGAGAGTGAAGTCACTTGGAAGCTGCTGATAACTACAGAATGTGACACTCAATATTACAAAGGTGTGGCCTTCCACCAAAATTGGAATTTCAACTCAAATTTAAACTAGGTTGATCCTGTTAAGCTTTAAAGTAATCATTTTGGTTGTCATCTAACACCAAGGACAGGATGGTATCTAGGTATCCAGAGGTAATATAGGAGCAGAGCTCCAGAAGTAGGGAGACGTCATCCAGTGGCACTCTTCCTCCTCAGTATCACTGGTGGTAAAGTGAAAGTCATCTGGCCCTGACTGATGAGTACATGATCTTACTGTCCCTTTCATCCTCAAGGAAAGCCTCAAAAAACTCAAGTACTGGTTCATGATGCAGCTGCTGACACTGGGATCTGCAGATTTTAATCCCTACTCTTCATTGCAAACACTCGGGCAGCGACTTGTACACAGAGGGTCTAGGTCTTCCCACCCTCTAACTCCACCACTTCCACCTATCTGCATTAGCCAGAGTTTTCCAGAGAAACAGAACCAATAGGATGTGTGCATATCAGTATATGTGCAGAAAGATGAGGGATTTCAGCATAGAACAGGGGGAGATTTTAGAGAATTGGTTCAAGCAGCTATGGAATCTTGGCAAGCCCAAGATCTGATGGAACAAATCAACAGACTAGTAATTCATGTGAGAGTAGCAGAGTCCAAAAGTAGGTTGCAGGCATAATGCCCTTCTTGCTTGGAAGGACCTCAGTCTTTTTCTATTAAGGTCTTCAAATGATAAGATGATGCCCACCCACATTATGGGGAAGATTATCTTTAGTCAAAGCCTACTTATTTGAATGCTAATCTCATCTTAAAAAAATGCTTTCACAGAAACACCCAAAACAATGTTTTACCAAGTATCTGAGAACCAGGACCTAGTTAAGTTGACACATAAAATTAACCATCACACTGTCCACCATCAACTGTTGTTGAATTTGGGCAACTGCCATGAATGGAACTGTAATCTCTAAGGTGCTCTTCTTTCCTGTAGGTAATAGGTAAACAGTACTTTTCCTGGAATTGTGCCAAAACAAAGGTGGAATTTTCCAAAAAGTAATATAACTAAGAACAAAAGAAACCAAAAGAAATAGGAAAATTATTTCTGAAGGAAAAGATGCATCATATAAGCTGACTTTTTGGAGGGTAACTTCACATATTAAATGTGCCTATTCTAAGGGTTTGGTGTGTGCAAACTCTACAATCAAGATATTGAATAGTCTCATGACACTCTAAATTTCTTCCAGCTTCAGTAAGTCACCAATAAGCTTTTACTTCCTACAGATCAATTTTATCTTCCCTTGAATTTACTATGAATGACTTTCTACATTCTTCTGTCTCTTGTATCTCCTGCCTTTCCATAAGGTTTTGAGATTCAGACACAGTTTCTCTGCTGATAATAGCATTCCAGTGTGTGGCTGCCCCTCTCGATCTGTTTGTTCATTCTCTTCAATGGATATTTGGTTGTTCCTGACTTTTTACTTGCTTTTTGACTATCAAGAATAAAACTACCATGAGTATTCATGCCTTTGTATAGACATATGTGTTCATTTCTCTTGAGTAAATACATATGGTAATTACATGTTTGATTTTCTGAAAAGCTGCCCAAAATTGTTTCTTGACACAAAAGCTGATCCTCCCTGCTTGAAGGATCCATGGAGTTATCCTTCCATATTAGGATACCTCAAACTCTGACTTTATTTACTACCAGAGATGCTTGGTGGACCCACTGCCCAATGAGTATCTGAACTCCTCCATGAGGGCTTGTCTTGGTAAAGTGGGTAAAGTGACAACTTTCCAAAACCTATTCCTATAAGTGGGTGACTTAAGTCCTTTTGGAAATACTCTGCTGAAGATTTCCAACAAGAATACATACATCTTAGGCCGGGCATGGTGGAGCATGCCTGTCAACGGCAACCTAGGAAGCCGCGGCTGGGCCCAAGGATCGTGGTTCAAGTGCCACCAGGGGCACATAGCAAGACCTAGTTCCAAAAATATATATCTGGGTGTGGTGGTGCGTGCCTGTAATCCCAGCTACCTGGGAAGCTGAGGCTAGGGATTGCTTGAGTCTGTGGTACCCCAGGTAACGTGAGCTTGCAGTTCCACAGGCAAAAGGACGAAATCCAGTCTCAAAAAAAAAAAAAAATACATGCATCTTAGATCCCTACTGGTTCACACTTACAAGAAGAGGTCAATTGCTTAGGTCAGAATGGGAATTGGATCGCTGGGTTGAAGGAAAGATAGCTTGTCCTGTAGCTACTTGTCCTTCCTTCCTTGCTAAGAGAATCTCGGGCCTTGCCTTGAGTGGTGGATTGCGGCTGTGTCAACTCAATCACAGTAACTTATTCTGCATTCTTGGTGGGTTCCTGGGCACCACATGACCTACTGAGAAGTACATGAGTGGTGTCAGGGCTGAGTGGTGCATGAGTGGTGTCAGGAAAGCTCCTGCCTTTCTGGTACAGGGAAACCAATATGGATGGCACTGCCCTCCCAGCTCCTTCCTGGCCTGAATAGAGGCACATTAGCCAGGGTACTTGCAACCACAAAGAGAGGTCAAGAATGCACAGAGAGGTTGGTCCTGGCACTGCGGACATGGATATATGATCACTTAGACCAGTCTACCTCCGTCTTCTTGTTACGTGTGATAAATAACCCCCTATTTGTTTAATTTATTAATGCTTGTCAATCTAAGTAAAATAAATCCCTGACCAATACAGGAAAGTTCTGCAAAGGGAGGTGACAACACTTTGAAGGAAAATTTATTTAGTACTTTTTTTTGGAGAAGAGTCCATCTTGTCTACAAATCTACCATCTTTCGCAAATCTGCCTGGAATCTCCTAGGTTATTTTTTTTCCTCCTCAATTCAATTCTTCCTGCTGCAGCTGTTCCCTCAAAGAACGTGTGCAGCGAGTCCCTTCTCTGCTATTCATTGTGCAACCTGTGGCAAAACACTAAACCTCTCTGCATCTCAGTTTCTTCATTTGGAAACTATGGATCGTAATACTGATTGCGGTGAGGACCAACACAAGAGCTACATCAAATGTGTCTAAGACTCTGGGCTACCTCTAAGACAGGTTATGATGATGGGGGTGGTGGTAATAGAGCAGCCGTGTGCAAAGCCTGCGTCACTGCCGACGCACGAAGGTACTGATTCACCGCAATCCCATCTTCCTATAGCAAAACTCTCCCTCCCCAAATGAAGAATGAAAGAACAACACATTTATCTCTGCCGCTTCCCACTTTACCTGCTGCAAAGTCTCTCTAAAACACACACCGAGTTATTCAGCCAACCCTGCGAGTGTGTTAGAGGAATGCCGAGTTCCCCTGGCCTGTCGCCCC
>PVHY01028599.1:0-14930 GCA_004024945.1 Uropsilus gracilis | reverse complement strand
AATGTTGAACCATCCCTGTGCCCCTGGGATGAATCCCACTTGGTCATGATGGATGATCCTTTTTATGCAATGTTGGATTCGGTTTGCCAGGATTTTATTTAGAATTTTTGCATCTGTGTTCATTAGGGAGATTGGTCTGTAGTTTTCTTTCTTTGCACTATCTTTATTTGGTTTTAGAATTAGTGTAGTATTTGCTTCATAGAAGGTATTTGGTAGCTTTCCTTCTTTCTCAATTTTTTGAAAGAGTTTTAATAGCACTGGTGTTAGTTCCTCTTTGAATGTTTGGTAGAACTCATTTGTAAAACCATCAGGACATGGGCTCTTGTTTTTAGGGAGAGTTTTGATGACTGCCTCAATTTCACTGCTTGTGATTGACCTGTTTAAGTTTTCTATTTCTTCTTTGTTCAATTTTGGATGACTTATTGTTCCAGGAATTTGTCCATCTCTTCTAGGTTGCTGTATTTGTTTGCATATAGATGTTCGTAGTAGTCTCTAATTATCTTTTGGATTTCTGCTGGGTCTGTTGTAATATCTCCCTTTTCGTTTATGATCCTGTTTATTTGAGTTTTCTCTCTTCTTTTCTTTGTAAGCCTTGCCAGGGGTTTGTCAATTTTATTTATTTTTTCAAAGAACCAGCTTTTGGTTTTGTTTATCTTCTCGATGTCTTTTTGGTTTCTATTTCATTAATCTCTGCTTTTATTTTTGTTATTTCTTGTCTTCTGCTGGGTTTTGGGTTTTTTTGTTGCTCTATTTCTAAGTCCTCAAGTTGGGAGATTAGAGTATTTCTTTGGGCTGTTTCAATTCTTTTTGTTTGGGCCTGTATTGCTATGAACTTTCCTCATAGTACTGTTTTTGCTGCGTCCCACACATTTTGGAACGTTGTGTCGTCATTGTCGTTTGCTTCCATGTAGGTTTTAATTTCTTCTTTGATTTCCTCTTTTACCCAGTGATATTCCAGAAGCCTGTTGTTCAGTCTCCATGTAGTGTTTACTCTCCTTATTTTCCTATCATTGTTGATTTCTAATTTGAACCCTTTATGATCGGAGAAAAATGTTGGTATTATTTTAATCTTTGTGTGCTTGTTCAGGTTTGACTTGTGGCCTAGTATATGATCTATTTTAGAGAAAGAACCATGTGCATTTGAAAAAAAAGTGTACTCTTTTCCTTGGGGGTGTAGTGTCCTGTATATATCTATTAAGTCCATTTGGTCTAGCTCTGCCTTTAAAGCTTTTGTTTCTTTGTAAGTTGCTGTTTTATTGATCTATCTTTTGTTGAAAGTGGCATGTTAAAATCTCCTACCATGTATGTATTCTCATCAATATTTGATTTCAGTTCTATTAGTTGTTGTTTTATGAATTTTGGTGCTCCCTCATTAGGTGCGTATATGTTGATTACTGTTATGTCATTTTGGTGGATTGACCCTTTAACCATTATGTAGTGGCCATCTTTATCTTTTGTCACTTTTGTTAATTTGAAGTCTGCTCTGTCTGATACAAGAATGGCAACTCCTGCTTTCTTGTGGGGGCCGTTTACTTGTAGTGTAGTTTTCTAGCCTTGCACCTTCAGTCTATGCTTATCCTTAGCGATCAGGTGTGTTTCTTGGAGGAAGCAGAATGTTGGAAGGAGGAAGCAGAATCTGTTTTCTGATCCAGTCTGCGACTCTTCGTCTTTTGACTGCTGAGTTTAGACCATTGACGTTTAGGGTGATTATTGATATTTGCAATTCTGATGGTTTCCTGGTGGTCATTTGGGGTTTATTTTGTGTTTTTGTTTCTTGTATTTGATTTTCTTATGGTTTTGGTCTTGAGGCCTCCTGCAAAATTTCTTGGTGTGGGGTAGCAAATTTCTGGAGACTTTGCTTGTCGGAGAAGGTTCTAATTTTTCCTTCATAGAAGAAGGATAGCTTTGCAGGGTAGAGTATTCTTGGCTGGCACATTTTTTCTTGGAGTTTTTTGTAGATGTGACTCCATTCTCTCCTTGCCTTGAGTGTCTCTTCAGAAAACTCTGAGGTCAGTCTAATGGATTTTCCTTTGTAGGTTATCTGTTTCTTTTCTCTAGCCATTCTCATTATTTTTTCCTTATCTTGGGTTCTAGGAAGTTTTATGATGATGTGTCTCGCTGTGGCTTTTCTTTCATTAAAGTAGTTTGGTGTCCTTTTGGCTTCCTGTATGTCTATTTTCATTTCTTTCTTCAGATTGGGGAAGTTCTCCTCTATTATTATGTTGAACAGCCTTTCAGTTCCCATAACTCTTTCCTCTCCTTCTGGGATTCCTATTACTCTTATGTTTCTTTTCTTTAAGGAATCTGACATATCTCTGAGCTTGTCTTCAGTCCTCCTACTTTGTTTCTCTCTCTCTTTTTCTTTCTTTGTCCTCTCTGTTTCTGTATCCTCAAGTGTGCTGATTCGTTCCTCTATTTCATCTATTCTATTGCCATGGCTTTTCTGTGCATTTTTGAGCTCATCTATTGCAACCTTTAAATCTTCAGTCTCTTTCAATTTCAATTTTAGGGATTCATTTTCATGCTTTAGTTCATTGATTAGGTTATACATATTGATGCTTTCTTTTTTATATGTTTCTACTTCCTCCCTTAGTGCATTAAATGCTTCTATCATACTGTTGTCCTTTTTTTCAAATTCTTCTCTTAATAGTTGGAGTGCATTTAACATGTTGATAGAGGAATCTTTTTCTGAGATGCAAATCATTTCTTTGGTGTTTTCTGGGGATTGTCCTTTCTTTGTTGGCGATGGATTACTGTTATGTCATTTTGGTGGATTGGCTTTTTAACCATTATGTAGTGGCCATCATTATCTTTTGTCACTTTTGTTAATTTGAAGTCTGCTCTGTCTGATACAAGAATGGCAACTCCATTCTTCATTCAAGTAGGGCTTGCTTGCATGTTTAAATTTTTTCTCCTTACTGTGTTTTGCTTTCTAACCTGTTCTACATATTGAGTAACCATGGATCTTGTGTTGGTTGGCATGTTGATGGGAGTGTTTTCCAGGTTGAAAGTAGATCTGTACTTTAGTTTAGCTTAGTAATTTGCGCTGGCATCGCATGTGCAATGACCTCCAGCAGCTAAGTAACCTGGGCGTGGGCAAGGTGGGCAGGTTTCCAGAGGAGCCTGGCAGCGAGGATTGGCTCCCAGGGATGGCAGAGGTGGTGGTTCGGCAAGGGGGTCCCTCCCAGGGGCCTGGAACCTGCGCGGGTGACTTCCAGCAGCTAACTAACCTGGGCGTGGGCAAGGTGGGCGGGTTTCCAGAGGAGCCTGGCGGCGAGGGTTGGCTCCCAGGGATGGCGGAGGTGGTGGCTCGGCGAGGGGGTCCCTCCCAGGGGCCTGGAACCAGCGCGGGTGACCTCCAGCAGCTAACTAACTCCATTTTTTTTTTGAGACTAGGTCTTGCTATTTTTGCCCATGGAACCCCAGATTCAAGTTGCCTGGGGTACCATGGACTCAAGTGATCCCCAGCCTCAGCTTCCCAGGAAGCTGGGACTATAGGCATGCGCCACAATGCCCAGCTATATTTTTTTGGAACTAGGTCTTGCTAAGTGCCCCGGGTGGGACCCAATCTGCGATCCTCAGCCCCAGCTGCTTCATAGGCTGAAGCTAACAGGCACGAGCCACCATGCCCGGCTATCACCGCCATTCTGCAGGCATCTGTCCTTTGGCAGTGGGAGTGTGCTGTTTCCTGTTGACTGCGTCTCTGTGCCAGTTTTATAGTGATTGGTATGCAACACTCTTTCTCATGTTTGTTCTCACAGTTCATTGCTCTATGAACTTGCCTTGCTCTTTTGAGTCCTGCCTTAGAGGCATTTGTTTTTAAAGTCTTTCTTGGTGTTCCTTGTTTCTTCTGTTTCTTTGGTTGAAGTTTTGTCTGGATTTACTTATTGCTGGTGTGGGCATCTCGGTGGAGTGGAGGATAACCAAGAGGGGTCTGTGGCGTATCACCCCACACAAGCCCCCCCCTCCTCCCCGCACACCACACTCTGCTTCTCAGCAGGCCTCAGGTGTGCAGTGCCTGCATGCCGGCTGCCACAGCCAGACCTGGAAGCAGCCCCCCGGCCACTCCCCTTCCCCACCACATGGGGAGGGGTGAGGACTGGTCGTGCAGCAGGCACAGTGGTGGCCAATGTCCGAGCTGCCACTGACGTGGGCCAAGAATGGCCCATGCAGCTCTCGGCACAAGCGACTCGCCTCACCCACTCTCCTGAGGCAGACGAAGTCGGTGCGCCCAAGGGCCATGGCCCCATTCTCATTGCGGGGTTGTGGGAACACAGGGTGAGAGCTCTGGCCCCATGCGATGCCTGCACAGACTCAATCAATATACAACTTTTAAACAATTCCACTTCATAATGAAGATAAATTTTATGAAGTTACCTTGAAAATACAAACTACAAGCCATATTTCTCTTGCACTGTTGTGACAAAATGGGGACAGGAAGATTAAAATTTAAGTTTAAGTAAGTTTATAACAGAGAATTATGAACATTTACTTCGATAAGTGTACACTCTGGGAAGCGGAAAATCCACCATCATTTTAAAGCCTTTGGTAAATAAAATCCAAGTTGATGCTTATATCCTGCGACCAAAAAGTATCATCTTTACCCCCGCACAGACTCCCCATTTGGTGCACTATATGTCAATAAGGTTATAAATGAAGTCTATGTCTTATTTTGTCAGTATTGTTCTGAAATTCTAGTCAATGTAATGAGACAGAAAAAAGGAGGCAGGCAAGCAAGCAGGAGAGAAGACAGGAAAAAAACAACAAAAACGTGATTTTAGGATTATCTCTTTGAAAAGATTCAGAGGACTAAGTAATGTTTATATAATCTTGGAAGGTAGAAGTGATAGGGGGTGCTATCCCCCCCCATGTCATTGTTTCCTGTTTAAGATTGCAGATTTCAAGGCCAGGCACGGTGGCTCATGCCTGTAAGCTTCAGCCTATGAAGCGGCCGGGGCTAGGGATTGCGGTTCGAGTCCTGCCTGGGGCCCATTGCGAGACCTAGTTCCAAAAAAAAATAGCTGGGTGTGGTGGTGCACACCTGTAATCCCAGCTACCTGGGAAGCTGAGGCTGGGGATTGCTTGAGTCTGTGGTACCCCGGGCAACAAGAGCCTGAGGTTCCACGGGCAAAAATAGCAATAGCAAGACCTAGTCTCAAAAAAAAATTGCAGATTTCAAGGAAGATATGCTAATATATGAGAATGGCCTTAATTAAAATTTCTTTTCAGAAAGATACAAAGGGAAGGAAGGAGGAAAACAGGTTTTTTTCTTTGTAATGTAATAATTCAGGAGCTGTTCCTGGAAGGCAGGAAAACAGAAAGAATACATAAAGGGGTTTGAAACAAGAAAAAAAATAGGAAGATGGTAATGGAGATTGAGATTCAGGTTTGGTTTCGGCCATTTTGTAGGATGGGTGGATATGTGAACCATGTGAGCTTGGGCATGTGGCCAAGGCCTGGGATCTGCTGTTCTTGGCTGGCCTGGGCTAGCCGCATGTGTGCTAAAGGCAGTTAAGAAGTTTGAAGATTTGAACTCCATGTTGGAGTTTGTTTAGCTGAGTTTGACTTGTGTTTGGAAGAGGCTGTGCAAAAGTTAGGCCTGAAAAGAAAGTGAACTTGCTGGGTCCAGTACCATGAAGCTTCTTCTACTGCCTGGAGGAGGACAACAAGGAGAAGACAGCATGGAAGAGAAGGAGTACACCAAAGGAAGATGACTTTCAGCATCTGGAGATGAACTCTGACTGACTGGATTTTGGTGAGATGATCAGGACTGAGAGACTGAGGATTTTTAAGCAATCTGGGAAAGGACTTTGGACAATGTTGAGAAAGGTTTTGGACATTGTTAAAGTAATCGGAGTTTTACTTACATGTTTCTTTTGTAGTAATTAGGAAATCACTTTGTTAGAAATAAATTAGTCTGCACTGATAGTCGTTCTTTAACTTGGTATTTTGGTTGAGAAGGCTGGAATGGTGGAAAGAACCCACGAAGTCTAAAAGAGTAAATTGAGGCAAACTAGTTTAAAGTTTAAACTGTGTTTCTAAGTTTTTCTTTTTAGGTGTGAAAGAGAGGAAGAGAGCTGAGAGAAGCTGGTATCTGATTTTTGCATACCAATGGTGAAAGTGAACAGTGAAAATGCTAATGAACCTTTTGTAGCCTGCTTCCTAGGGAGAGAAGCAGGCATAGGTGTGTCTAGTTCAAGTTAAAGAAAACTGGTAATAAACTGCTAGTAGCCTGCTTCATAGAGAGAAGCAGGCATAGATGTGTGTTAAAGTTAAAGTATTTCTCTTTTTGCCCGATTTCAGAAGGAATTTCTAAATACATTCTCAAAGACAGAGAAAGAGAAGATAAATATTGCTATATAATATGTTCAGAAAAAATTAAAACAAAATTGTCACAGACTCACAGAAAGGAAATTTTAACACCAAATACAAAGAAGGAAAAAATATATATCACATATATGTAAAGCAAAGTACTAATATTTCATATTTAAAAGATACTTTACAAATAAATGAGGTAAAATCATGTATACTACTATAAAAGTAAGATAATCAAATAAACATATAAACGTAATTATAGAAGAAATAAAGTTAACCACATGTGAATAAATATTCTTTTCTACTTATCAAGTCTTTATTTTATTATTTATTTATTTATTTTGTTAATTTAAAATTTTTATTGACATAACCCTGGATTATATATATTACATGTTTCACGTGTGCATCGTTGAGAATCAACATGTTTCTATACCACATTAAGCCCACCACGGAAAGTTCAGTTCTATCCTGTACCAGAACATTGTCTCCTTGCCCAGATTAACCCACTCCTCCTGGTGAAAGTCATTCTGAAACTTACATATTTACAACTATCTTATAGAGTTGGAATATAAAAGACAACCTTAAATTAAGACAGTTGTCCTTTCGCGTTCAGTCCCGGCAAAATGTCTCCTGCAAAGAAGGGTGGCGACAAGAAGGGCCGTTTTGCCATCAATGAGGTAGTTACCGAGAATACACTATCAACATCCGCAAGCGCATCCATGGAGTTGGCTTCAAGAAACGTGCCCCTGGAGCACTAAAAGAGATCTGGAAATTTACGATGAAAGAAATGGGCACTCCAGATGTGCAAAGAAATGGGCACTCCAGATGTGCGCACTGACACCAGGCTCAACAAAGCTGTCTGGGCCAAAGGAATAAGGAATGTCCCATCCCGTATGCATGTACGGTTATCCAGGAAACGTAATGAAGATGAGAATTCACCAAACCAGCTGTATACATTGGTTACCTGTACCTGTCACAACTTTCAAAAATCTACAGTCAATGTGGATGAAAATTGACCGATTATCAAATAAACTTATAAACCATCAAAAAAAAGGACAGTTGTCTTTTCTTTGATATCATTTAATTCTTTATCACTATTTTTTGATAAATTCTTACATATTTTTTGAAATGATCATATCAATACACCAATGTTTATGTATAAAATTGTTTTTGAGAGCAAAATATGCAAAAATAGGGATTGAATAAATAAATTGTGCCCATTAGGAATACAAACTATGCATCACTTAATGTAGATGAGGACAAACTAAAATTATTAATATTAAAATATATTCCTAACATGCAGGTGGATGCGTATGTTTCATTGCAAAGAAACCAATGCATTCCAGCCAAAGCAAAAGAAAGGGAATTTATTGTGGAAATAAAGTTATGACTTTTAAGATTCCAAAATTGCTTTCTAGGAGAAATTTCTTAGTAAAAGACTATGCCACATATTAAAAACTTGCAAACAATTTTCTCTCACCTCGATTTTCCTCTTTTTATATGTGCTTTTTCATACTTCACAGGAGAATTATGTTTATCGTAGAATGTCCAACTCTATATATTCCAGCTATATCTAGTAACCACTTAATATTCTGTTAATTCCAGTTTCAAATTCCTGGAGGGGCCTTTGATTAAGCATATATGAACATATGGCATTGATCCTTAGCATATTAAGTATGGCTGGATAAAAAAACTATGTCAGAAGAAGATAGCTGCATTAGCTCACTAGACATATGGAGTCAATGTTATCACTGGAAAAAGGAGAATGATTATGACTGGGAAGAAACCTCACCAGTATGATAGAAATATGTAAACTTAGTATTCATATAAAACCGAATTACCTACTTATGTTAATTACCTAATTAGTATGATGTCTAAAATTTTGCAAAGCAATTAAAAATTTTATAATGGTATACTTAACTCATATTTCTTAAGCCTTCTGTTAGAATTCAGGAATGTTAAAATTTGTGAATCAAAGTACAGCATTTTGTTAAGTAACCCCTTGTAAAAAGGAGGAAGCAAGATGTATCTACATAACAAGGGGAGATCATAAAGGAGGAACTGCTTGTAAAAAAGAAAAAGGAGGATGCATCTGTATAACACAAGCAGAAAAAGGTGGAACCAGGGGGTGTTTGCATTCCTCAGATGGGAGTAACATACAGGATGACTTTCTGGGGCAAGGTAATCTTGAGGTAATATTTTGCAAATTTCCCTGATTGTGTACAATGGCATATAAACTCTGAGAAATCAATAAAAAGGGTTGGACTCCCAAGGTACTACCATTACTTCAGTGGGTGCCAGGTTGGACCCTCACTAGCCACAAAGGCTTTTTTTGCTTCACTTATGGTCTTGTGTCCTTTGTGGGGCTAAGAGGATTCTGAACTCTAATACTTCCCTTCCTACCCTTCCACATTCCACCTCCTTCCCATTCCCCTATTCTTCTCCTTAATATTTTTTCCTCTTACACACACACACACACACACACACACACACACACAACCCTCTGATACTTAATGCCTTATCCTTCTTTTCTCTGGGTTATCTGATTTTCTCAGAATCTTCTTTAGATTATCTAAACTTTTAGATAACCTTTATAATGGGAAAACTCATAATGAAATAAAATGTTATTATAATAAGTGGCATTGAAAAGATGTGTTACGTGTGTAGTTATATATGTGTGGAATATTATGCAACCATGAGAAAGAAGGAAATTCTGTCATATCTGGCAACATGGATGGTCCTTGAAAGCATATTGTTAAATGAAGTTAACCAGAGTAAAAACAAATATGGTGTGATATCACTCTTATAATAAATTTAAATTAAAATAGTTAATCATAGAAACAGTGAGTAGACTGGTGGTTGTTAGGATCTATGGAATTGGGAAATGAGGGAGTTTTGTCAAAGGTTATATTTTTCCAGTTATAAAATGAGTAAGTTCTTGGGAGTTCATGTACATCATAATGAATTGAAATAACCACATGTATTTATATTTGAAAGTTGTTATGAGAGCAGATCTTCACAAAAAAGAAGTAGTTATGTGAGGTGATAAGTGTTAGCTAAAGCTATAGACAGAATTATTTTGCAATGTATAAGTATAACAAATAAATACACTGTAACTTAAACTTACACAATGTTGCTGAGGTGGGGATCACTTGAGTCCGCTGATTCGAGACAATCCTGGGCAACATAGGGAGACCTAGTCTCTTAAAAAAAAGAACAAAAAACACAGAATGTTATATGTCTGTTATATCTCAATAAATCTGAAAGGGAATGAAAAAAAGCCTCCCTTGATCGGTTGGTATTTGAAGGTGGCTCAGGAAACCCAACATCTTAACAAAGAATCTGATAAGGAGGCTCATTCACTGTCAAATTTCTCAGTATTATGACAGCATGGTTGGTGGTCAGAAATAGATTTTTGATTAAATAAATTAAGGTGCCTTTTTAAAGAAATTTAGAGATTTCAGAGGTTAAATTTCAGAAGTGCTGAAATTTCCCCTCAGACTGTTAAGACTTTCTGGAACAATATCTGCAGGGGAGATGACATTGTGTACTTACAATTTAGCAAATATTAATTCTGATCTTTCCTGCTTAACTTTGCTGACCTCTCTTCTTGTATGTCAGGAACCTTGAATGTTCATACTCTTTTTCCAGCTCATAGATTCTGACAGAAAACTCCATTCTAAGGGAAAACTTGTTGAAATGAAACATCAAATAGAATCTCATGAGTCACATATGTCTGGTAACAGAAGGGAGACGAGGATGGATGTGCAAGTACAGAATATAATGGGAAGGGAGTTACTTAATCAGAAAATAGTCTTTCCTCCCCACTTTAACTTTTAAAAAAATATTTTCACCAACAAGGAGAAACTTAATGATGAGTCATTTCTAGGAAGCAAGCATTTGATTTTCTATATACTTAGTTCTTTATAGTTAACAGAAATATACCAGTGACATTTACATTTTTTCTGTTTCTGTAACTTGGCTACACTTTAAGAGAAGAGGACGATGTATGTGAAATAATGTACACCTAGTGATAATTCATGTCAACCATACATTACTGCAAAATCTCAAATGCTTCTCTACATAAATCATTTCTGAGAACTAAGAGTCTAACTCATTAAAATTTACTTGAGATTCCTGTAACCTTTTCGCAGGAAGCAACAGCAGGTATAAAATGTGCAGATTTTTTTTTTTTAATGTGTGCAAAGCTGTAATTCTAGTCTATGAAAGAAAACCTTTTTTTTTGTGGGTAGTTGAAAAATCTGGCAAAGAATAGGCAGGAAAGTCATGGAATTTTGGAAGTATGACAGTAGATTATGATAAGTTAAAAATTTGTCATAGCTAGGGATCGCTGTTTGAGTCCTGCTTGGGGCAACACAGAGAGACCTAGTCCTAAAAAATAGCTGGGCGTGGTGGTGGGTGCCTGTAATCCCAGCTACCTGGGAAGCTGAGGCTGGGGACTGCTTGAGTCCATGGTACCCTAGGCAATGTGAGCCTGCGGTTCCACAGGCAAAAATAGCAAGACCTAGTCTCAAAAAAAAACCCAACTTGTCATAGAACAATGATGGAGGAGATGCCAAGTTGAGTTAGATTTTCCCAGTGCCTTGGTGATGATCTGGTTATAAATTAGGTTTTTTTTTTAAATTGTACTAACATTTTCGGCCACTAGGTTCTTAAACTTTACTTCTGCCAAATGCTTTATGATAATTGTGAGTCAGTCTGCATATGTTGTAGCTGGCATTGTACTATTTATTGCTGGTGATAATTTCATAATCCCAGTGTCAGATATTTGGAGGACTCTTATGTCATTCTCCTTAACAACTACCATGGCCTTCATCTCAACTACAGACTCAGTAAAAATTCCCTAACATGACATGCAAGGATAGTACACTATTCAGATCTGATGATCATGATATACTACATACCTAAACCTATACCAAGATTCAAACCGACCTCTCCCCCTTTCTGCCATGACTGTTAATGACTTTCATCCTAGTTAAAATGTACTGCCAATATCTTTAAGATCAGGAGATTGATTTACTTGGATAAAGAATACAGAGGGTCATAAAGTTGAATTAGTAAGTATGTGTTTCATTTTTTTCTTTTTAAAAGAAAAACTAATACTTGACACAGGTGGTGTAGATTCTAAGAACAATTTCAATGATGCTGTCCTTTGGATAACCCCCTCTGAATGTGAAATATCACTTCTATGGTTATATTATGTTATATAGCAAAAGGAAGATGATCTGGGTGGGCATAATCTAGTTTCACAATTCCTTTAAAAGAAAAATTTTGTATAAGTGAAAGATTAAAGAAAAAAGAAGCTTGCGTGATAGTTACTGTATTATAACTGATCTGGAAGATGGAGTGAGATCAATGAGTGTGGGTGTTCTCACAACTTGAGGGGTTCCCATCTGATAGTAAACAAGGAAATGAACACCTGGGTCCAGCAACCTCAAAGGAACTTAATTGTACTAGTAACTCGAATGAATTTGGAAATGTATTATCCTGGTCCTTCCGATCACAGAGAAGCTTGCTGACATCTTGATTATGAGACCCTAATTAGAGAATCCAGTTGTGTCATCCCAGACTTCTGACCTACCAACTATGAGATACACGATGGGTATTGTCAAAAGTTACTAAAGTGGTAATAATTTGCTCTGCAGCATCAGAAAACTGTGCAACTCTTGTGCAATCACATCCCATAAATTGGATACATATGTTCTGCTCCATTAATTTTGTCTATTTAACTAACAGATAATAGATGCTCCCACATCAAGTTGATGTTGTTAACTAGGAAACAGTACATAGTTCAAGGCAGTTTAGTTATTTTAAATCAAGGAACAATCTATTATGGAATGTATTCCACACTTCATGTACTGTGTGAGGCTTTGGCTGAAATTCAGTCTTGAATATTACATATATAGTCAGAACAGAGTGGTATTCTCACAAGAGCTGGATCATAATCACAGACAAACATGTGGTGTCAAAGAAGTGAATATAATAACTGTAAAGTTTGAATATGGACAGGGCTTCTTTTGTAGCAGGTTTATTTATTTTCTATGTACTGAAATTCTGTTTAGTTCTGAATCAAATATACCAGGCATTTCAATTTTTGAGGCTTTTGGATAATATTGTTTCCCTTATTTAAAAAAATTGTCTTTGATTTATCTAAAATTGTATTTACTCATTTTATTTAGTATTTCTAATGCTTTAGGGTGTTTTCAGATGAGTCATAAGCTACAAATGGAAGTATTAATGAATTCTGTAGGTTTAGAATTGCTAAAGTGACATCTTAAGGCACGTTATTATTGAAGCCCTATAGACACACACATATGCACACACATGCGTGCACGTGTGTACACACACTGTATCCTAGCAGCCTGAAAAAATCAACATTATTGAAGTGCTGAATCTATAACTTCTTTAATATTTTTGGACAGGAGATATTAGATAGCAGTTTAGTGATGATTACTCATGATTATGGCTAACTCCTGCAGGATTCATTAAGAGTTTTTATGTATACTAGATCATGGTAGGTCCCATAGTACATGCAAAAGTTTGAAATTTCTAGATATTTTAGCTAGGAAGCCAAGACCTATCCCTGATATATGCAGAGCTAGCTGTGGGCTACGCTGGCCCTGTAGTTGCACTGTCATGAGTTGACAGAGGGTGTCAACATCAGTAGAAAACTGGTAAGATGGAGCAGATCAAATTCCAACAATTTTTAAAGGATATACACTACATGTGGTTGGAATGAATATTTTTGACTAGCTTCTTGATGATGGGAAGGTGGGGATGATATCCATAGTGAGAATGCCATACAGCAAGGCTAGGACCACCAGAGTACTGGCTGAGCTCTGTGTTCTTCACTTTTACATCAACCTCTACTTTGCATAGGTGTAGCAAAGGAGAGGTTGCATAGGGTAGGCAAGTTGGTCAGAAGTTTTTCTTCTTCAGCCTGTATGCCCAGCACCTATCCTATAATATTGCAGCTTCCCTATGATTGTGGGGCCTGGTGGGTGGTGTAGGTGTGTACATCTGGGCCTAGGAGAGAGGGGATAAAGGGGCACAGAGAGCAGAGAAGGGGGGGAGAGAGAGAGAGAGAGAACACAGAGGGAAGAACACCAGAGAGAGTGAGCCCAGAGAAAGAGTGTCAAGACTCATGGGGGGTGTTTAGGGGTTCTCTTGCCTCCCAGTGCCCCCCCCAGTCTTGCCCAATGTGTCTGTGTGATTGTTAGAACCAATAAAGAACCTACAGAGATTGG
Source organism: Uropsilus gracilis (assembly GCA_004024945.1). NCBI lineage: Eukaryota > Metazoa > Chordata > Mammalia > Eulipotyphla > Talpidae > Uropsilus > Uropsilus gracilis. The sequence goes on along the minus strand of PVHY01028599.1, from coordinate 1,347 downwards.
TGAGCCTGATGCATGACCATTGATGTCATAAACAGGATGCTTACAAAACAATAGGGCTGACTAATATTTAACTGGTATGCCTTAGAAGAGTTAAATTATTAACCTTCTTGTGGCTAATAATTTGAAATAAGAAATCAGTCAATACTATATGACTTAGGAGTAAGATGTGAAGAACGTACAGGATTTGGAAAGCTAAGATTGTGGTAGACCAGAGAAGCTGGTGCAGTAAAGGTTGAGCCAGGAGCTAGGCTTGGAAAGAAGTGGAGTCACATTTCTTGCAGGGGTAATTTTTCTGCAGGGAGATGCATGGCAAACGGGACTGACTAGAGAGAAGCCAGGCTGAGCCAGTGCCTTGGATATACACAGCAGTGATGAGACAAGACCAGCTGGTGGAGAGCCTGATTTCCTGCCAGAGAGAGGGTTTAGAATTGATCTAATAGACAATAGGGAGAGATATGCTTTGTTAAACAGGTGGTGCTAATTAATTGAGGATAATCAGGAGTCAGCTGTTCAGCAACAAGTTAGTAGCTTATGAGGGATGATTTGCATCATCAGAAAAGTGTTTCTAAACTGGTCTAACAAGGATCACTTGGGGGCAATTGTTGAAAGTACAGATTGTCAAGCCCTTTGGCACTTGTATTCCAAATGATTTGAGGTAGAAAGAATATTTTTACAAGTGGGAAGGGTGAGTCTTAATTATGCATAACTTTTCTGGGTAGCTAGAGGAAGTGTTTATTATTAACAGAATTAGTGTTTTCTCAGGTCAGTCCTCTGCCATCTATATATGTATATGAATGTATATATACATACATATACATACATACATATACATATATACACATATATGCATATATGTATATATAAAATCATATATATAAATCACAAACACCTGCTTACTCAACATATATGTATATAAGAGATGCCCAATATTACCAGATAGTTTACACGGAAATGTCCAGTCTTTTGTATACTTTTGCGATCAATGGAGGAATTTTCTGATTTTCGCCAGTAGAGGGAGCTATATTTCTTGAAATAAAGAGTTATCCCTTTGTCCACTAGAAACACTATCAACTAATTCTATTTGTGAACTATTATGACCTAAATTTATAATTAATATCCTAGAAATGTAAATGGTGTATATTTTATTCACAAGTTGTAACACTGTATTTCCACATACCTGATATTCCTTTTTTCAGACACTGCCACAGGAAAGAAAGAGATTAATGAATTTAGCACAACTAGTAAACAACAGAGTGGGGTTTGAGAGAATGGAAGGGGCAACAGAGGGAGGAGGGAGAGGGAGGTAACCTTCAAAAAACTTACAGAGGTTGTGATCTAAAGAAAAAA
>PVHY01028598.1:0-15041 GCA_004024945.1 Uropsilus gracilis | reverse complement strand
CCCGGGGTACCACAGACTCAAGCAATCCCCAGCCTCAGCTTCCCAGGTAGCTGGGATTACAGACGCGCACCACCATGCCCAGCTATTTTTTTTGGAACTAGGTCTCACTACGGGCCCCAGGAGGTACTCGAACCGCGATCCCTAGCCCCAGCCGCTTCATAGGCTGAAGCTTACAAGCACGAGCCACCGTGCTGGACAAAGAGGTTTTATGATGGTCTTCAAGAGTAGTTTCAGCAGAGGGATGAGGAGGGGTAGGATTCAGGGTCGATGGAGAAGCTGAGGAAAGAGTAGATGGAAGGGAGAGAAACGGAGGTACTGAGAACTTTGATGCTTAAGTGAAGCAGCAGACACAGCACCAGGGGTCAAGAAGAGGCTTTGGAGACTATCTATGCTCACATCCCAGCGCCGTGTCTCCCTGCTCTGTGATCTTTGCACCTCTGGTTTTTCATTTGTGAAATGAGAATGTAAATGTTGTTTTCTGCTTTGTGGACTGTGAAGGTTAAACATCCATGTTATGTTCTGAGGTCAATACCTGGCACTCAGTGAGGACTGAGAGTTGTGAAGCCATGGGAGACAAAAGCAAGAGGAGATGACCGGTTCCTCCAGAGGGGAAAGTCAAAGTTGGACGCACTTAATTTGTAGCAGAACCTATGAGACATTGCTTAGTTTTTGCCTGTTATCAGTGGTAGAACAGGTAAAGGCAAGGTGTTAAGGAGACAGGAAGGACCAGAGTGTGGCCCTGACTCTGGCCCAAAGGATTAATTTAGCCTCAGGCAGGGCTGATGAGCTTAGTGATCAGGAAAGACCTGAGGTGTATGAACTCAGAGAAGATCCACAAGGAGGTTTAATGGCTGTGAATGTAGAAATGCAGGAGGAGAGCAAATTAATTTTGAGAGAAATTCAATGCAACTAACCCCCATCAGGCCCTCTAGCTCATTTTATTCTTCTCCAGCAACTGTTTTCAAATTCCTGGGAGGAGTCTGAGGGATTTCAACCATGTATCTGGGACAATGATTTCCACCAGAGGCATTCATTTTCTTTTACCTGAATTTATATGGAAGAGTGTTAGAAATATGTATACCTTGTAAAATTTTGTTAGAATAAAGTGGTTTTTTTTTTTTTTTCGGTTGTTTCTTGTTTGTTTTGTTTTGAAAACCACTGCCTTTAAGGGAATTAATTTGAGACTGGCAATATGGAGACATGGTCATTGATCCTGGAGTTTTCAAGCAGCAATGTGGTTTGGGCTGGGTCATTTGCTCTAGTTGGAGCTCAGTTTTCTTTTCTGTAAACGAGTGGGTCACACTAGTTGATACTATCCTAAGTGCAGCTCACCTCTGGCTCTGAAGGCTTGCCTCTGTCAAGTGGTGCTTGTGACGGCTTGCGGGCTCCACCTTGTGGTAGAAACGGGTAGCGTCGTCTACAGGGCAGACAGACAGAACCGGGCAACCTTCTGGAGGGTTTTATGTCCAGTAAGAAAATTTTTCCAGGGGCAAGGGTCCGCCTCCAGCGGAAGAGTGATCCTTGTTAGAATAAATTGTCGATGAGCTGGACATGACACAAGAGCCAGAATCTCATCATGGCCACCAGAGTAACTCATCAGCACATGTGAATAATTTATGAAAAGCTCAGTCTGTTGAAGAGAAAAGGCCAAAAACATTAGCCAAAGCTTACTTGGAAACCACTTACTTCAATTCGATTTTCAGTGACCTTGAAACTGACTCCATCTTCACTTACAGGCCTAGCTCACGAGTTTCCCAGGGTAGTTGTCAAACTGCTCTGAGTGTATGCTGTTTATGTCACAGCTCTTGTTGAGTAGAGATGAAGTCAGGGTTAGAATACAATGAACCACAACAGCTTCTTTTATCCCTAAAGGATATTTCAAGTGACTGATTAGTAATATCAGAGAGTCAGGGGTATGATTCAGAGGCTACTGGAACAAAGCTTATGGGGATGGCCTTGGATTTTGAATTTTCTACTCATGGGCAGAAAGGGCATCTGCAAAAGAAGCCTTTAGGGAACAAATACAAGAAAATGAGAATAGGGTGTGATGGGGGTGGGTGGGGAGTTTTTCCTGTTATTGTGTCATACCCTTGAGGAATGAGATAAAATGACTCTGATTTAGCACTGCACAAACCCACATCCTAGGTTTTACCCTGATCCTTTTTCCCAGCAAAACTTTAGACTGAAATTTTATCCTCCAAAGGGCAAGCTTTAAAATCTTCCTGGGATCCGGCATGGTGGCTGGTGCCTGTAAGCTTCAGCCTTTGAAGCGGCCGGGGCTAGGGATTGTGGTTCGAGTCGCACCTAGGGCCTGTAGCCAGACCTAGTTCCAAAAAAATAACTGGGCATAGTGGTGTGTGCTTGTAATCCCAGCTACCTGGGAAGCTGAGGCTGGGGATCGCTTGAGTCTGTGGTACCCCAGACAACTTGAGCCAGTGGTTCCACGGGCAAAAATAGGGAGACCTAGTCTCAAAAAAAAAAAAAAAAAAATCTTCCTGGAAGAGCTGCTGCTTCTTTATATTTTTTTATTTAAGAAATAATATTGTAATTATAAATCAAATTTTATTGATGTAGCATTATTTTACATGACCACATAATTTTGGTACCACAGCTTTGGATGTAGAAGTGGGCACATTTCACTCCCCTGCATAAGATTCCTTTGAATTACCATTTCGGTCCCTTCCTCCACCAGATTCCTTTATATTTAGGGTAATTTTATTTCCTTTATGAAGAAATTTGTGGATTAAAAACCACTGTATTAAAATTTAGGCTGGTATCACTCAGCCAGTCATCCACTTTTGTGGTTCTGTAAGTCTTTAAATGGAGAAGCAAATTTGATCCTGTTTTTTCACTTTAGTTGGGTCTTTGTTCTCCTTGTGCAATTTGAGCCAACCTGATTACAGGGCAGGCTATGTTCTCTGTCTGCATTCCCACATCTCATAACAATTCCTCAAATAATTTTGTTAAGGCTTTCAGCTCACTCATGCTACTGAAGCCTCTCTATTGAATTTACCACTACCAGGTTCAATGGCTGTGTTCTGACCCCTCTAATGTCAGCTCTCTGTGGCATGAAGATGTACTTTAAATATGTCCTCGATTAAATACGTCCTGGACTGTGATGATACCACCTTCCAGACTCTGTTCTCTTTAGAAACTCCTCCTAAGTTTCCTATTTAGGTTAATGCATGGGTGCCTGTGCCGTGGACTGATCCCCTACCGAGTGCCATGTACTGCAATCTACTGCATAAACCATCTCATCTGATTCTCAGAGCATCCTTATGAAGCAGGCATTTTAAATCCAATTTTATACAAGGAACCCAGTACTGAAGATTATATAACTCCCTGAATAACAGATTCAAACTCAAGTTAACAGTCTTCAGAGGTTAAACTCTTGATTTCCAATGTTATGGTGAATCTTTTAAAGTTTGAACTGCCTGAAGGTGCTATCTACATTCTCTTGCTTCCCCCAGTTGTTAGGTTCATCCTACAATTCATTTATCTTTTTTATACCAATACATTGAAGTCACAAGTGCAGTAATTACATCAGAATAATTGCTCCTTGGGCATTTCTACATTCACATTCTTTAGATCCATCAATCTCTATGTTTGAACCTGCTACCCCATTTCTAATTGTGGAAAGAAGACATGAGATTTATCTGTTTAACACAATTTAAGCTTAGAATGTGTTGTTGTTGACCATGTATACTGTTAGAATCTGATCAAACCCATTGATTTCTATAGATGTGGACCTTAGCACTTCCAACCTCATATCACTTTGCTTTCTATTCACACCCTGCACTTCAGCCTCACCAACCAACTTCCTGTTCTTGAGTGTGTCAGACTCATTTCTGCATGCTGTTTTGTTTGATTACAGTGCTCTTCCTGAGGCTTTTTTCACAGTTGGCTCCTTCCTATACTTCATGTCTCAGTTTTATTGCCACCTCCTTATAGAATCTTTTCTAATCATGTTATCTAGAATGATCAGATTATCTAAAAGAAAACTTTTCAGTTTTTTTGATCACATTGTCCTCTATAGTTATCTTGTTTGCTTGATTATTGTTTGTTCCCACTAAACCTTAATCCCTTGGAAGTCCATTTACTGGTCTAAAAGTACCATGAACATGTGAGCACTGACAGGGTGTCTAGTTGAAGAAGGTGAATTGGATAACATCAAGTCTGTTTCTATTTTACCCATCAGAAGAAATAAAGATTAACAAATTGTTCAGTGATGTCATACAAGTTGGCAATGAAAGTGATTTGTCTGCCTTATTCATTCCCAGAGCCTAGAATGGTTGTAGATACTGAACTTATAAATATTTATGGAATGACTGGAAAGGAATAATGCAGCTGTGGAACTGGCTCATACTAGAAAATAACCAAGGAGTCCTTAATATTTTTAAAGGAAGATTTACACATGTATTAAAAAGGCAAAGATAAAAAAAATTTCCACATGACCCATTGAATTGGGCATGCTTTCTCCATGCTATACCTGAAGGTTTATTTCACACACTCCCCTTGATACCATGATAACTGCTATTATTATGATCCAGTGAAGCAGACAACTCTGTTAGAGATCTTTTAATAGTTAAACTCTGACTACAAGTTCAGAGCCCATGAAACACAAAGAATATTGATGTTTCTGGCTATGTTTCAAGTAACATGAAAAGGTGATGTGTATTTTGGGACTCAGATGAAAATACCTTGACCACATGCTTTCCCTCCCTCCCTTTATCAAAATGGCTTTGATGAAATTCTTCAGCAAAAGGTTGCATTAATAACAGCAGTTCCTTCAGTTCATATGAGACCCCACTCAAGCTTCCCTGTGAATAATTCCTTGTCAATTTTTATTTGAATACCCACTTAAATAGGAATTCTGTAGCAGTTCTGGAATTTCTTTGACATGCTCTTTGTCCCTTAGGGAGATTGCTTTTTTTTTTTTTTTTTTTTTGGAATTTCCACCTTAACCTTCTCCTTTTTAGATGACCTATTCTTTTTACTAGACTTCTTACCAGCCCTGGGTTCCATATCATCAGAGTATAACCACTTGCTTCTGGTGGACTTCTTATGTCTTTTTTCCTCTATACTTTTACAAGTGATGCCCACCTGTTCTGAGGCACCCTCTCATCCTGGTGGTGATTGTGATATAACAACCTTGGTATTATGTCTTGAGCTCTTTGAGGCAAACGATGAGTTCTTCTGGTTCTGGGCTGATGGGATGAACATCCTTTCTTGTTTTGTGACAGGAGAGGAAATTAGCCAAAGATCCTGACCTTCTAGACCTCCTTTTGGACTTAATAAGATGTGTTTACAAAAGAAAAATATAGAATAAACCAAGCCAAATAAAATCCAAGGGGCAATTATAGATTTTTTCTTTATCTTTTCCTTATCTTTCCTTAAATGGTGATGGGTAAGGGGGGATGAGTTTGGTTACTGTCAAGAACTTGTGATTTCTCCTTGCCCACAGTCCTGGTTAGTTCAGTTTGTCGCGCTTTAACATGCATGTGCCTCCTACTGCTTTGCATTTGGAACTCAGTTCTCTGGATCACATGACAAGCTTATTAAATCCGTATTAGCTTGCTTAATAATTTTTGTAAACTTGGTCATTGGACTTGTTAGCAGGGAGTCTAGTGGCATGCAGAATCCCCAAACCTTCCTGTTCTAAATAAGTTCTCCCATCCACTGCATAAAGACAAAATATACTCTTAGTATGTAAAGCCACCAATAGAAAAAAAAAACTTTTATACAATTAGTATGGATAGAGAAGAGAAAGCGTCTACTTAAAATATTTTCCAATTAAGTTGATCCCTTCATGAGTAAATGCCCAGACAAATAGGATTGGTCAAAACAGGTCACTTATGCTCGAAAGCTTGTCACAGTCTAAGACACCTTTTTGTGGGAAAACACAGGAAAGGGTCAGAAGGCACCAGACAAGTTTAGAATGAAAATAAAATATCAAAACATAAATCAGGATGAAGGCTGCCACTGTCAGCCTCCCCACAAGTCTCTCACCTGTGTTTCCTCAACTGTCTCCTTCCATGTGCCCTGAGTCCCTGGTGTAAGTTCAAGACTGAGAAGCAAAAGAGATTTCTTCTTCACATGTTCCTCTGTTCCTTTGTCTCCTCCAAGTCTCCAAGTTCTCCACAGTCTTTTTAAGCTTCTCTTTGTCACTCAGCTCAGTTCCACTCTGTCTTGAAAGGGGCAGGGAACCTGACACCTCCCCTTTCTATGGAGATTACACTGTTACAGGAAGGGTCCTGGAGTGCTCCAGGCTTTACTCACAGCAAGTCTGGTGTGGAGAAACTGATTTCTTATGGGATATTTCTCTAGGAATATTTGCCTGAACCAAAAGAGACCTATTGAGTTAAGTGAATTTATTGTCATCAGGTAATGACACTATGTATTTTAGCATAGATTTTTTTTTTTACCATCTTTATTTTATAATTACCATACATTGGTTATGTTTGTATGGTTATATTATACCCCTTATTCCCAACTGCACCACTCCCATTCCCCTTCTTCCCCGCTCTGGTCACTCCAACTCCTCTCGATGCAAGCTATTGGTCTGTGTTTGGCCCACAGGACTTTTCTTTTTTGTTTTCAAAGTATGTTCTTTTTTCCCCGTAGGTGTGGACTTGCACTCCTGGACAACAACAGATGAGGCTACTCGGATCTCCAGGAGCAGCTGAGGCAGAAAGTCAGGCCAAGCACTTCAGAAACTTGTGTTTCTCCAGGATCGTTTCTGGTGTCTGTCACCAGTTGATGGTTCTGTGTCTTCTGAGGTTGGGAATGCAACTCCCAGCTGATGGTGGTTTGAAGTGTTTGCTGCTGGGGCAGACTTCCTGAGGTGGTTTGTCAAGCTCCTCTTCCTCTCTCATCAGCAGTTCTGCCATGGGGTCACAACCACTCGTGATAGCTTTCTTCCCCCATTAATTGGCAAAGGGGGGGGGCCCTCTTAAATGCTACAAGTTACTGTGGGCCTGGGGTTTGATTTCCCAGTGCCAGAGATGATGCAGGTAGGAATCTGTGACAGGTCACCTTAGTCGATGGTGTCACCTTTTTGTCTTGTTGGTTTCCAACACCGTGTTTTGTTCCACCCAGCTTGTGAGTGCATCCGGGGTCATTATTACTTCTTTCCTCTGCATTAAAGCCGCTGCTGGAGAGACTGGATTCTCTGTCCCTAGTGCAGGTCTATTGAGGTTGGAGTAAACCCAAGGCCTCTCCGCCCCCCCCACCCCCCTCCAGCCCAGAGCCTGCGCCCCAGCAGAGGTGCTCAGCCCCCACCTCCTGCCAGCTCCCCCAGCCTGAGATCCCTGGACCCAGAGTCCCCTAGACCCTTAGACCCTAGACCTTGAGGTCCTGGTGGTATAGGACTCACCCTTGCCCCCCACCCCTGCCAGCAGCCTAGGCCGTGTGAGGGTTTGCTGGACCTCTTCTCCGAGGGCCTGCCTGGTTTGAAAGGTAAGTGTAGATTTAAAGGGGGAGGTTATTAATGGAATAAAGCATACTTTATTTAAATTTATATGTTGCTATTGAAGAACCGTTGTTTTACATCTGTGCCAGTATTTTGAGAGTATAGGTTATCTCTGCTTAGGTGTTGTGACCTGAAACACCCTTTGCCCCCATAGTCTATTATCTTTAATAGATTTTAACCATACTTTCACTTTAACCATAGTCTATTATCTTTAATAGATTTTAACCATACTTTCACTTTAACCATAGTCTATTATCTTTATTCTTCCCAACAGCTCTAAGAGAGGTATTATCTCTGATCTAGGAGCAGAAACTTGAAATTATTAAAAACTTTTCCAGGGATACTAATCAGTAACTAATAAACTTGGAATTTATCTAGTTTTCTGAATGCCAAAAATTTTACTTGAAACATTTTTACAAAGCACTTTCTTCTATGATATATATTTATCAACAAATCACCTTTCTTTAGACTTATGAGTAAATCTAAAATTGGTTTCTGAGAAAGAAATGTGATTCTGGTAGCTTCTGAGAAAGTAGGATGCTCTGTTTCTGGCAAGATTATATCAGGTCCCTAGGTTTTCCCAGCACTTGCAACCATGCCATCTGCATGTCTGAGATCTAAAACATATATATATTTTTCTTCACTTATCAACACAGAAGAATGACATTTTAGTCATTTGTCACTATGCATTGGTTGCAATTCAGCACTTGTTAAAAGTTTACTTGTGAGACCTGAGAGAAAAAGAGGGAGAGAGAGGTGGGGGGAAATTATAGGTTCTTTATATTTTTGTTATATTATATATAGTAATAAATATATTCATGTACACAAATATATCTGTTCTTTATATTTGTATTACATTAGGGAATCAGAAAATAATGACATTAGGCACCATTTGAGTATGTGTGCATATGTGTGCCTTTGATCATAGTTTTCTTAGACATTTCTTTATAAAATACAAAATAATACTATTAGAATAATCTATCATTTTACTAATTTCTAGGGCTGCTTTAATTGAGCTTGCAATAATGTAGGTGGCCTTTCATATCCTATTGTTTTAAGTCTGTCTCATGAAATTGGATGTCTATTTTTTTCAGAACAGAAGGCTAGTTCTTTAGTCCAAGTACACAAATGTTCAGACTTCTGAAAATCATTGGAATGATTATCCACTCAGCTATTCAATATATTTATATAAGCATCTCTGTTTGAAATTCCTGTTGGAGTCCAGTTCATCTTTATGAAAAATTAATGTGCCTTATTCTATTGGAAGTGAAAACTTTTACTAAATATCATTGCTTTATTATATTGGTTACAAGAAAACTTATGTGTGCGCAAATGCACTAGTTAACTAGTTCCAAATGCTAAGTGCACATCAAATTGTCCTTTAAAATTATTATGGGAAATTTTTCATCATCACCATCTATCTTAATATAAATAATTTAGTTAATTTAATATAGATATTTAAGTTATCTTCATCAGAGTCACAAGCCTTGCCCACATTCAAAGGCAGGAGATTGTACAGCATATATACAAAAAAGGGCAGGATTTTACAATTTCAAGCATCCTAACATTTTACTGTGGTTAACCCATAGCAGGTTTTCTGTCCATTCTGAAAACATATTTGTATTTAGGATTTTGAGAATGGCATATTGAACTTTCTGCCCTTTGGGTGAGGGCAATCTTTGACAGAAAAGAATACAAGACCCCTCAGATCATGGATGATCAAGACAAAGTCTATGCCTTATTTGCAGGGTGGAAATAACAGCTAACACCAACTATAGCCATATGTCAGATATTTGGTTACCTTAGTGATTATATGGATGAATAAATTTTCATTAGATTTCTCACTCAAATTTGAGTATCTCTTAATTTTCTTTTAGGGTTTTTGTATTTCATGAAAATTTAAATATGTTATTTTTAATGATGTTTGGAAAAAGGAAGAGAAAGCATCAGTTGTAGATTTTTTTAATGGGAAAAGTAATTTCAGTATTCTTTTAGGGAAGCACTTTTGGGTAAAAGTTTTTGATAGAGTCCTCATGATTATTACTTTAAGTAAGAACCTGGATTAAAAGAAGAAAGATTGGCTCTTTTTTCATTTGAAATTTATGTACCTGAAGGATTGTTCAATTATGCATTAGATTAGCATTTTTTGATGATACATTTTCTCAATTATTAGTTTAATGAATATAATTTTTCAAAGTGAGCTTTAATATTGGGAATAACACAGTGTTAGCAAGTAAGAAGGAGGCTAATTCATTTGGGTTGATAGCAACTTTATTTTCATAATTTAGAGTATTAGTCCTTTTATGAAAGATTGAACTAAATGGTCTACTTCTGTATTTGCTCAGTTTATCAGGATGGTTAGTTAAAGAGGAAAATTTTTGTGTTTGACTGAATGTAGCAATTTACAACAAAATTCTCATGAAACTTTTAGGGAGTGAAGAAATGAATTGCTTCCATATTTCTACAAATTTAAATATGAACTAACTGGATGTAAAAAAAAATAATGATTTAACAAACCCTTGAAATCTGAAAGCAGAACTGAGACTACTGAAAGAGGAGGTGATAACCAAGAGGGGTGGTAACTCATGGGACTAAGGTGCAGGATAATGGGTGCTTGGGTGATGGGAACTTAGAAACCAATTTTGATGATATATATATATATATAGCATATATGAAATAATAAAATTATGTTTCCTCTTTTATTCTAAATCTCTGTATAGGTAAAATTAGCTACACATAACATACCAAGCTTACAATTAGACTGAATCATTGGCTTATCTCCATTATCTTTCACATACATGTTTGCAAAGCAGTAGCATGTTCTGGACCAGTTGTAGCTTATTACTCATCTGTTTTGACATTTCAGGTATTTTAGGGATTCATTTATTAATTTTTAGCCTCAAAAAATAGAGTCTGCATAGCTGGGCGTGGTGACGCACGCCTGTCATCCCAGCTTCCTGGGAAGCTGAGGCTGGGGATTGCTTGAGTCGGTGGTACCCCAGGCAATGAGACCCTGCGGTTCCTCGGGCAAAAATTAGCAAGACCTAGACTCAAAAAAAAAAAAAAAAAAAAAAAGAGTCTGCGGCACTGCTTACAACAACTAAGATATGGAAACAACACAAATGACCCTAAATAGATGGATGAATCAAAAAGTTGTGCTATAATTCCACAATGGAATATTATTCAACAATCAAAAAAGAAATTCATGCATTTTTGGCAACATGGATAGAGTTGAAAAGGATGATGTTAACTGAAATTCATCAGAAGAAAAAGGATAAATACAAAGATAAATATAGAATGATCTCACTTATATGTGGACTTTAGGGAAACCAAACTTTTTGATCAAGATCAAGTCAAAATGAACAACCTTACCATAGAACTGAGGCATACAGCAAAGCTGGGGATGAAGAGGGTGGGATGTGTTGGTTGGGGGTGGGGGTGATGATCTTCATCCCAAACAGGGAGGGATGAACACAAGGGAATGTGGTGAGAGTTCAAGGGTGATATGGTGGTGGGAAAACTTAAGGACTACAAGATGTAAAAAAAAACAAATGTAAGAAAAAATCTTATGATGTAAGAAAAATGATTTAATTAATAAAAAGGTTGACTAATATCTCATTATATAAAAAAGAGTCTACAAAATATATAAAGAGAACTAGCAGTCTAATGGTTTTCTCCCCTCCTTTCATTTTAGTTAATTTAATTTTGTGTAAAATTATCTCTAGGGCCATGATAAGTAGCAGATAATGAAGGTAAAATTAGCAGGTAGGAAGTGAAATTCAGCTTTTCAGCTTTTCAGACAGTTTGATTCATTCTGTTTCATTTGCCACTTTATACTGTGTACAAATCTAAAAATCCTAACATTATCTGTAGTAATTCTAACTTTGCACATTAAGTTGCACAACTTGATTTTTATTAAGATTAATTTATTAGATTTCTGGAATAATTTTTGAATCATCTGAGCTTGTCATGTCATCTAAAATATTCTACCATTGTAAAACAACAACAACAACAACAACAAACCCTCAGATGTTATGAAAAATAATTAGAAACAGTCAGACTTCTTGAAAATTCTATTCAGCATCCCTAGCGATTTGTCAAGGTCTCTATTTTACATGTATGTTGTGAAAAGGTTTCCTTAGCAACCAAGATCATTTCTTGTTATGTGAAAGAAACTCAGACCATTCTTCTACCATCTAAAGATTCAACTCTTGACACTGGATTTGCTTTTCCTTCTCAGTGATAATAAGCACACATGGCAAAACCTGGCAGCAAAAGCACAAAGCCCACAGTGTTTGAATAAAAAGTGGATGCACTTCTGGCACGTGTATGGTGTTCCCCCCTTTGAGGAACCCCCTTGTTATCCCTCAACAATCTTCTAGCAAAGCTGCCCAATAAAAGGAAGTCTGGCATTTCATTATGGAATCAAGGGAAATGGAAGGGAAAAAATGCTCATAGAGCATTAAAAAACTTAGAAATGAATATAATTGTATTGTGTACCTGAAAGCAAATGGTCATTTTTGAAAAATAACATGAAATGAAAAAAGTCTTTAAGATGATAATATTTGGGCACTCTTGAGAAGGCTGTTTTCTTTTTTATTTGGCTTGGTTTTTAAATTATATATTGAAGTAATATTTTACTATAATATTTCATAAGTCTTAGCTTCATCATGCTTCTTACTTTTTATTCTGAAATAAATGATTTCTTTAGCCTAAGGAAGCACCCCTACTTTTATGGTGGTTGATTTTTTTTTTTTTATAAAACAGGTTGAGGAAATTTTTTAAAAAGCCTATTCTTTTTGAAATTCCTTTGAGATATACTAAGTGTCCTCCTTTTCTACTGAAAGAGATGGCAATGAATGTCTAGGCATTGGACATCTCCACAAACTGAAGATTGTGAAAGAAATTATTTTCTTGACTATAGGCAGTTTAGACACGTTAATTAAAGACAGATCTGAGCCAGCTATGAATGTGACAAAGAAAAGTGTTAAAAACTAAACTTTCCCCTTTTTGACCCCTCTATGGGTAACTATTTCTTGCCTTTGCTTTGATAACCTTTAGCGCCTGTTTAACGAGAGGTTTTATCTTTCTAAAATTATTCCTTCATACTTATACTGGAAACCTCTGCACTGAAAAAAAATTAAGCATTTTTTTCATCTTTTCTTGATTAGCTGGTCATTCAGTGACTTTTGCAATTCAGGTGATGCTTTGTTTCCTGACTTGCCACTTTATAACTGGAATAAGCAGTTTGGGATTTCATTCTAAATAAGGTTGCACAAACTCACAGGGAACACTGTGTTCCTTCACAGAACGTTGAAATAAAGAATTAACCCAGGAGGTGCAAGGTGAGTTCTCAGAACTTCTTCTCTGGTAGAATTCAGATCTAGTTTCATCATCTTTCAGTTTCTGAAAATTCAAGGTGACTCGCAACATGAGGCATCTGGATATAATAAAATGATGGTCAGCGATTGTCTGGAGGAGTCCTGTACACATGTACACAGGGAAAGTGGGAGCTCCTTTTTTGAACCAAGGTTAAATGATTAAATTGCTCTCAGAACTTACAGAACACGAAAGAAAAACACAATTTAAGTTTCTCTCTGGGACTTGCATGAACAGATGAGTAACAGTGACAGCCTTGTCCCCACTGATAGCTGAAAACTGAACACAGAGAAGAAAGGTTACCCAGAAAAGAAGCACCTTGTAAAAACTCTGAATCCTGGTCCTGGGCCCCTGTGACAAACAAAGTTTTCTAATTGTTTTGGATGGATGGAATCCTTATTAGGCCCGTGAAGCCTGTTAGGAGAATTTGCTCCTTTTGAAAAATTGTATTAATTTCAGGTATGCGGTCATATATACTTGTTTACACAAATCATTCTCACCACCAAAAATCTGGTTTCCACCCACTACCAAACATTAGATGCTTTTACCTGTTTCAACCACTCACCCTCAGCCTCCCCATTCTGCTAACTACCAACCTATTCTTGGAATCCCAGTCTCAAAATAGCTTTCTCTTTTCCATGCTACTTCCTTTATCCTGTTGACATTTCACATACTACTCCTGTAGCTTGTGGATCACACTGCAGTTTCCCATGTGAATCTTCAGGGCAGAAGCAATATCAGGGAAGTGGGTGTGGAATGGGGATGTGGTGGGTGTGGGTGTGGGGTGTAGAGTGGGGTGGGAGTATAGGGGTGTGGGGGGGTGGAGTGGGAAGCAGGCTCTTCTGCCATCCTCAGGAGTTATTGAGATCTTTCTTCTTTTAACTGACCTCAGGAGTGGTTGTACATTTTGGGCTCACCTTGTTGGGCATGCCTCTTGGGTCCACTGCATTATCTGAGTCTCCTCAGAATAATTCCTGTTCATTGTCACTGAAACCTGATAAGCTATGATAAAGATTCTATTTTTTTATTTTTAAATTTCTTTTAAATTTCATACAACACCAATTATCTTTATATGGTTGTTGGTCCCCTTGGGAATCTTCCCTCCCTCAAATCCTCCTCCATCAATCCCCCCCCTCCAGTCTGTCCACCTCTAGTCTCTCCACCTCCTCTCATTACTTTTAATTGGTTCATGTTTAGTCCTTTAGCTGCTTCCCATTTTTCAGCAATATCTTTTTCCTGGATGAGGATCTATGTTCCTGGGGCATGATGGACCAGGCTGCTTAGATTTCCAGTCTTAACTTTGCTTCGGGCAGCCAGTCCAGCTCATTTGGAATCTATCAGTGCCTGCTCCTCCTTGTTGGATGCCTCCTCCATTGTGTTTACAGTTCCTTTTTGGTGTTGGTTTTTATTTTTTATTTTTTTGCCTTGTAGCTCTGGCCTTTGGCTTAGAGAGCCTGGCTTCTCTCCTTTGTCAGTTGAGAATTTCCTTGGAGGGGACAGACATCAGAGGATGATTGGTCTGGTTTGCTGCTATGGTAAAGGATTTTAAAATAACAACTCTATGGTAAAAAATTTGGCCTAATTTGAAAGTGAGCCTCAGATCTTGACAAAATTTCTCCTTCAGCTTTCCCTAGTTAACACCCAGAAGCAAAATAAATACTTTTCCACTTTGCAAAATGAGAAATGGATGTAGAGGCTGTCCAGATACCTTTATTATCCTCAAGATAGGAGCATTCCATACTGGGTATTATTCCATCTGCACCACCTCTTCCTTCCTTCCTTCCTTCCTTCCTTCCTTCCTTCCTTCCTTCCTTCCTTCCTTCCTTCCTTCCTTCCTTCCTTCCTTCCTTCCTTCCTTCCTTCCTTCCTGTCTTTCCTTATTTTCCTTTGGAATTGTTTTATTAAATCATAATTGTATGATAGTCTCTAAACTTTACACATTCACTTACTTTAAAAATTATATATATATTACTAATAATTTATTTATATATAAATTTCACATCTCTGTGATCTCTATCACCCCCCCTCCTTGACTGTTCCCATCCTGTCCCACCCCCCCCCCCCCCCCCCCCCCCCCCCCCCCCCCCCCCCCCCCAGGTTGTGTACTTCAATTTGGTTGTTGGCTTCTTTTGACTTTTCTTCATGGATTTTTGTTTATCTTTCCCATGTTCCGTATAGTAGTGAAACCATT
>PVHY01028597.1:0-15065 GCA_004024945.1 Uropsilus gracilis | reverse complement strand
AGGCCCCGGGAGCGGGCCGCGAGGGGCCAGGGCGGGGCGGGGCGGGACGGGGCGGGGAGGCCGAGGAAGCCTGCCGGGCAGAGGAGGGGCCGGGGGCGGCCGGCGGGCGTGGTCCGGCAAGGCGGCCGCGGCAAGGCCCGGGCGGCCGGCGGGCGAGGCCCAGGGAGCCGCGGCGGAGCGCGGGGCGGCGGCGGCGGCGAGCCAGGCCCGGGGCCGACGCGGCGGCGGCTGGCGGTGCCACCGCGTCACGGAATGGCGGGCTGGTGGCGGGCGCTGCCGCGCGCGGTCCGGCGCCACCCGTGGCCGGCGAACGTGCTGCTCTACACCGGGCTCTTCTCGGCGGGGGACGCGCTGCAGCAGTGCCTGCGCGACGACCCGCCCGACTGGCAACAGACGCGGCGCGTGGCCACCCTGGCCGTGACCTTCCAGGGCAACTTCAACTACTGCTGGCTGCGGCTGCTGGAGCGCGCGCTGCCCGGACGCGCGCCGCGCACGGTGCTGGCCAAGGTGCTGTGCGACCAGGTGGTCGGCGGGCCCCTGGCCCTGTCTGGCTTCTACTGTGGTGAGGTGCCAGCGGGGGCGGGGCGGACCCGGTGAGGGGGCGCGAGATCCCAGGGGAGCTGGGGGCAGCGTGCGGGCTTCGAGGGGTTGGGTGGAGACGGGCGAGGCTAGTGATGGCAGGTGTGAAGGTCTGGGGGCTGAGGGGTGAGGTCCACCGACCTGTGCTGGTCACCCTGGGGTGGTGAGGGGAAGCTGAGGTAGCAGGATCTCAGGGTCTAAAGAACCCAGGTCGAGGTGCAGTGGCCAAAAGAACTGGGGGCCAGGGATTAAGTGGGGGGGCCGTGTTGAGGAGTGGTGACTGGAGCGGTTGGGAATTAGGGTGCCAAGGTCCATCAGATCAGAGAGCCAGGGTCGCTGAGGTTGTGATTAATCCGGACTGGAGATGTCCAGATGCCGGGGATAGGAGCAGGGCGGCATAGGCAGGACGAGGAGTCGCTTCCCCCTCCCCCCCCAAAAGCACACGCTGGGATGTTGACGATGACCCAGCTCCACACCAAGGCAACTGCAAACCCTGTGAGCTAGCCCTGAGGCAGAGCTCGACCTGCACCTGGGAAGATCGGCTTCTGGGGCTTGGAACCTCCCACCTGCTGGTGGACACCCCGTCACCACACTCCAGCCAAATGTGAGGTTACCCATGGTCAGAGCGCCAGAGTGGGTCAGACCCAAGGTTTGAGGCCCCCGGACCCGGGTGCTCAGGGCCCTGATCCTTCTTTGTAAGATTTTCCTGCAGGAGCCCCATCCCCTGTCAACCCCCCCAGAAAATGTGCGGGAATTCTGCCCCCTACCAGGGAGAGCCCTCTAGCTTTGGGGTTCCCTGAGCCCCCTCCTGAGAAAATCTGCGGACTTGATTTTGGGAAACTTTCTAAGGCTCCCCAATACCAAGAGCAACGGAGGGGCCCTCCTGTAGGAGTAGACTGGGGAGGGACCCCAGTACACTCACAAAATCCAGGGGTATCTGACCTAGCCATGGCTTGGGGGGGTGGGTTCCCCAGTTTGCCCCAAGAGAGTTGTTCTGTCTGTGGCTGTTGGAGCATCTATACCACATTGAGGTGGTCGGGCCGCAACTGCCTTGAAGCTTTGGCTGCCCTATGGGTCTTATTTAGGGGACCTTTTCCCCAGAGTAAATATGAAGCACCCCACTTTCTCAGGATGCTGTTTCAGCCAGCCCAGGACCTGTTTGCAGGCACTTTACCAGATTTGCAAACATGTTCCTCAGCTTGGAGCTGGTCGGAGAGCTTGAGTGCCAGGGGCTAGAAGTTGGAGCACCAGCTTCCTGCTGGCAGATCCTCTTATTCCCATGTGACAGAGGAGGAAACTGAGGCTCAAGGGCGCTAGTGACTTGCCCAGAGACAACACAATCCGAGCTGCCTTCTCAGCCCCGACTGGGAGATTGATCAGAAGGCCTGAAACCAGAGAGATTCTGTGGTAACAGCCCCCTGAGGCAGATTCCTGCACAGATCTCATCTTTGTTTTGCTGTTCCGAAGTCTGGCCCAGTCTCCCGCATGTCCGAAGGAGGGGCACAGGGTGGGCTGTGGAATCTCTGACTTGGAAACTGCCTAAATCAGATGCCTCTTGTGCTGGGGAAACAGATAGTTGAGATCAGGAGGTCTGGTTCAGCAGTTCACGCCTGGCTTTGACTTGGCCCTATTAACCTATATTAACAGGACTTGTCCCTATTAACCCTTATTAACAGGACTTGGCCCTATTAGCCTCTCCCAAGTGGGCACATTCCTCCTCTGTAATACCAACTTCAACAGGTTGCTTAGGGTCAAATGAAGCAAGGCACATGACGTGCTTAGCGCTTCAGCAGTGCTGGGTAAGGGGAAGGCTGGCATGGGTGTTTGACTGAGTCTCCTTACGAGTCCTTCGAGAACCCCCTGCCCGGAACTCAACACAAGCTCTTATTTGCCCTTCCTCCTAATTGGAGTCAGGGGAGAAGTTTTTAAAAAATACTATTTTCACACCCTTCCTAAAACAGGAGGGTTTTGTCCCTTCCCCCTGAATTTCTTTGCAGGGTGACTGAACACCGAAGTTTTCAGTGTTTTCAGGAAAACTGAATTGTGTTCTGCTTTCAAATTCTGACTAGAGTCCTGAGAGGAAATTTGTGGTGACTAACCTAGAGGCCATCTCCTTTCTTTTTTAAATTCAAAAGTTTTAAGCATTTCACAGAATAGGAAAACAGAGTCACCCATAGTTCAATTATCTGTCCTTTGTCAATTCTCTAACCATTTTTATTTTAAAAAATCATTCTACTATAGATTTTATACCGTGGTATTCTGTTTTCACTTCATAGTGATCTTTCCTTTACATTTACCTATGTCAACATTTACCTAGGTGGAAATTATGCTCTATTTTGACAGTTATATCAGCAGGGGCATTTGAGTGTGTGAACAGGATGGTCATTTTTCATACTGGAAAAGGAAACTTGAACTTGACCTGTCATGAGTATTCATCCTACTGAATCATGTGAATTTCCTTTGGTATGTGTTTGTGCTCATAGGTATGAGTATTCTCCAGGGAAAGGATGACATATTTTTGGACCTGAAACAGAAATTCTGGAATACATATAAGGTAAAATGCTTGAAAATACAGCTAACATCTTTTTGTATTTCTTTAACAAGAAATACATTTTCATAAAAATATCTATCCTCAAATACTTAGGGCTCCAGTTGGGTAGCACATGGCACCGTGTTTTGACAGTGAGTTTTTGACATTTGTTTTGATGGCTGAGAAGAGACTTCGAGCATGTCTATGTGTTAAGTCAGAACCTAAGGAGTGTCTGTATGTGAGTGTCTCCAGGACAGAAAGGGAATAACATTTTTGAGTGACTTCTGACATCCATCTATTCATCCATTATTTCCTGAGTTTTGGACCCAGGAAGGTCATGACACAATAGACACAATAGGCATAAGTAGAAGGTGATGGCTAAATGGTTGTTCCCACATTCAGAGCCTTTGTTTCCAGGTGTGCTGAGTCATGGTGGAAAGCAGCTTCTTAACCTCACTAAGGTATTTACAGAGAAGGGGGATGTTCCCCAGGGTTACTTATTGCCTTAAAGCAAGTCACCTCTTAAAGCCCTGCTTGCTCAATACAAATATATACAATCCAGTCTAACAAATATTTATTCACTTATTCACCCAAGACTGATTAAGTAGTGTTCTGAAAGCCCGATACAGTCAGGGAGGCTTTCCATTTTTGTTAATTCCATGAACACGGAGGCGAATTTTCAGGACTCCAGGATATACGGGCCCAGGTCCCATATGTACTGAATTCCCTAAGAAAAGCAGTGCCTACCACCCCTAGCAGTTGCCAGCACTGCTTCTAGCATTTTGTATTGAATGGTGCCAAGCCCTCCAAACTGGCATCCCGTACTGATGATTGGAGGCAGATGATAAGGAGGGTTGAAGTCATACCTTCCCTCTGTACCCCAACACTTTGAGACAGATCTTTCTTTCTTTTTTAAATTTATTTATATATAAATTTCACATTATTCTAATCCCATGGTTTCACACCCCCCCTCCAAACCTCCCCACCATTCCTGCCCCCTTATCCCCCTACCTGAAGTTGTGTGCTTTAGTTTGGTGCTTAGCTTGTTTTGGCTTTTCCTCATGGCTTTTGTTTATTTTTCCCCTATATCCCATATATTAGTGAAACCATTTGGTTTCTATCTTTTTCTTTTTGACTTGTTTCTGCTAATATGATTTCTTCTAAGTACATCTATGTTATCATAAAATCATCAAATTTGTCATTTTTAATTGATGAATAATATTCCATCGTGTATATATACCGCATTTTTTTTTCATCCAGTCATCTGTCTTGGAGCATTTAGGTTGCTTCCAAGTCCTTGCAATTATAAATAGTGCTGCAATAAACATCTGAGCATGAGACAGATCTTTCTTCCAGGGGAAGGGCAATTTAGAACTCTTCTCTCCCAGTTATTTATTTACTTAATTCTTTGTTTATTATTAGTAGGAATCCAGGATTCTTGATATTTCCATGGTTGATCATTCATTATGGTGTTTAATTATTTGTAGTGCTAAAGTGTCCTCAATTTGGTCAGTGAACACCCCTTCCCATGTCCTTGTGACAATCCCATTTTCATTTCATTTGCTTCATCACCTTCTGGCATGACGAGATATTTCTGTCAGTCTTGCGCCTTGTACCTGACCCAGCCCTGGACCCAGCCATCTCTCTGAGGCGTCCTTTTCCTTCCTCCTGGGGAACTATAGAGAGAACCAAGATTTGGGTAGAAGAGGAGGCTCCATTTTGAAAGAAAAACTGTCATAAGGAATAAACCTTGATGGAGGAGGTTTAGTTTTCTGATCGTTTGTGTGAAGATAGTAAAATCTTCAATGATGCTCTTCCTAAATAATTTCAAAGTACTGGAATAATTGCAATCAAGCTGTTAGTGAAATGTCAGTACTGTATAAATTTTGGGGGGAAAGCTTGACCACTCAATATGTGTGTGAACCTCACCTAGTCCAGCACCCAAATTCTAGTGTATTGCTAGCACTTTTTCCCCCTTCTCCCTACTTCTAAGAGTCTAAGATATTATTCTTGTGATTTTTTAGTGGTTTGCTTTATTTATGTTTCGCAGATGAGAGAAACCATCTAGTATAATGCCACTTTTAAGGATGATTTTGAAAACCTCTAGGTCTTTTTTTCCAGGGGTGGGTAATATTTTATTTGCCAAGACCTCTAGCTTAAAAAAAAAAAATCCATAGTGATGACTTTTCTGTCCAATTGTATGCATGATGGCCTGTGAAAGTAAAACATTTTGTCAGGCACCAAAAGGCTAAACTTATTCTAGATCATGAAATAGTTTGAGTATATTGTGTTAGCACATCATTTCATAGAGCATGAATTGTGATACTGTTTTAAAACTATATGATCTTTTATAAACACATTCCGACATTATTTGCTTGGGCTCACAGGCAAATAACTGTCGGTGCACACAAACACATATCTTCATATCTTGTTATTTTTGAAAGCAGGGTGAATCCTGGCAGACTTCACTCTGAATGCATGAACAAGAATGCTTTTTGACAATTCCATACCCCACCCCTCCTCGACACCCACTCTGTACACCACAAGCCGACTAATTTAATCGGCTTAGTTGGTAACATAACACCACTGTTGCGCTACATGCCTGATATTTCTTAATCTTTTCTAGAATGAGTGGTGGGTGGGGCTGTGTTGTGGCCTGAGAAGCTCTTCTAATACAGTCTTCCTTTATTCCAGTGTGCCCTGATGTACTGGCCATTTGTGCAGGTGAGTTTCCGGGGAGGGGGGCCTGGAAGGATCCCCCAAGGGATCTCAGGACTCGGGTCCACACAGCGCCCTAACAGCCTTTCTCTCTCTTGCAGCTGACCAACTTTGCCCTTATCCCTGTTCACTGGCGAACAGCTTATACTGGGTTCTGTGGCTTTTTCTGGGCCACGTTCCTTTGCTTCTCCCAGCAGAGCGGTGATGGTACCCTGGGCTCAGCCTTCAGCTCCTTTCATCTGAAGAAGGCCAGCCCAGTTGAAGGGCCTCCAAAAAATTGAGAAGTCAGGACCCTCCAGCTGATGGAATTTTCTTTAAATGCAATGGACTGTGAATTAAAATACTCCGGTCATCTGTGATGTGCTCCATTTGGAAAATGTATTGTTCTGTAGGCCCTATTGCTTTTTAATTATAAATGATAACATTTTATCCAGCCTGATTTTATTTTCCATCCTAGTCTGAAGGTATTATTTCTCTAGTATTTTCACTTTTCCGGTACTCTGGTTTATATCAATAACAGTGATAAAATAGCATTTGATAATTATTACTGTTTCTCTTCTATTATTTTTTTATGTCAAGAAAGTCCAGTATCAATTGTCTATGTCCCTCTTCTAAAATCTCAGGTTATGGCATAAACACTTTTGGATCAGATTATCTTTTATAATCAAAAACAGTTCTTACAGTCAGTTTCTAACTACATAGAATTCAACTAAGGAAAAGATTGAGCACTCAGAATTTTTCTCCAAACCGCTATAAAATTATCTATTGGTATGCTGCAAATACAACTCTTTAAGTACATTTTGTGTTATTAAACATAAAATTGGTGTGCCCTGTATAGAATGCATTTTATTGATGTCTTCTACTTTTAAAATTTCCTAGATACCTTTTAGTTAAGTTTTTAAACTTTTGAGCGTATTTATGTGGCTAAATCACCCCATTTCTTAGACATATGAAATGCACAAAATATTTGACTTCTTAAACATGAGTAAAGTTTCTTTAAAAAAATTAACACTTTTTTTTCCTTCTTCTGGAATATAGGAATCTACTTTGTAGGGTTCCAGGAAAATAGTTACCCCAGTTTTACATTGATGCTACATTTTAAAAAATCAGTGCTTTAAAATAAATTTTGATAGCTAATCCTTAAGGTAGACACGAGAAACAGTCTAGTCTTTCAGATTTATTCAGTTTGCCTAAACTTAAAACCAGTGAGTTTTGAAATTCTTTGGATATCTCAAGACGTTTCAGCAAATTTCATCTAAGAACTTCACTAGAATTCTGCTTCAAGTGGAATAGTTCACAAATTTGAAGATGTGAAACAGTGAAATATCAATAAATTTATCTTGGGAATTTGTGTTTAAGATAAATTTGAGAATGTATGCCTGAATTTTTTAAGTGTATAACTTCTAAAATTTGTAATACAAATTTATGTATCATATTTATGTGACTTCTAAGTATATGATCTATTTGAATTTAATAGATAATAAATATTTTACATGATTAATAGTACAAACATTTTAGAGCATATAATTTTAAAATAATTTGTTATTGGCATTATTTTAAAAGTGTTCCTAGAACAGAGAAGCTCTTTCATAATACATAAGGTACTTTTTGTCATTAAAGTATATTCAGAGTCCCTGTAGCAAGTGCCAACTGACAGTGTTAGATAAGCCTAAATATTGCCATCATGATGCAAGAATAGTGTTTGCATTTTGTGTACAAATATTTGAGAAAACACATTTAGACTGTCAAAGGGGAAAAAGTTCATTATTCATAAAAGTTAGTGTATAATCATTTTTGCTCTGTGTTGTCGAGAATGTATAGGATGTTTTCCCAGAATTTTTACAAATACTATATTTGAATTTCATGCGTGAATAATTTCATGTTTTAGCGTGAGAAATGGGACTTATTCAAATGCTGCTGTCCTTGATAAAGCACTCCTTCATCTCTGAAGTTTCTTTAATGACTCTGTTCCTGACTTGGTGCTTACCCAGACAAAGGAAAAACCTGTATTTCAACTGGATTTTCTGAAGTCGACTGGATTTTCAAACCAATGTTGCCTAATATGTGGAGGGAGCAAAAGGGAAATTTGCAAAATAGCCGAAGATTGGAGAGTATCAATTTTGGATCCTCTCATTGTTAGCTTGAACTTGGGGGTCCCAGATCCTGTCCAAGCATTGGAGTATTTTCCCTCTAATCCTAGGGGCACCCTCCTGGCATTCCTTTCTGACTCTGCCATCATCACTGGCAGTGCTATCTTCTGTTAATCACCAGAGAGCCATCTTGACTCTACTACCTTTAAGATCATGAGAGTCTTAAGTTTTGTCTTTTTGGACTTCTGGTTTCCCTTTCTAGTGGCAGAGAGAGACCTTTTAACCAGATGATGGAAAACTGATTTCTCCATGTATCACAGATCATTCTTTCTATACAAATAGATGCCTTATAATCCATCAACAGGACCATAGCCAGGTAAATGAAGCACGAACCTCTACTAAGCAATCAATAAATGTTGTGGGATGGCTATTTTAGAGGCATAAAGAGGATGAACAACATGCTGATAACTGTGCTCAAGAAGTTCTATGTGGAATATCAATTCAAAACGTGACAATCAGGTGTATGACACATCTGCTCAAATCCATCATTCACTGTTAGACAGCATCTGTAATAAGTGGTCAACAGAAGGTTTGAACATGACTCAAACATTGTCACCCAGCAAGGTCAGTGGCATTGGTAGTAGGTAACTTAAAGTCATGGTGTCCTGGGTAACCTGGGAAAACTTTCTCGAGGAGATGCTGGAGCTCAGAAAAAGGATATAAAGTCATAAGACAACAGGTCTGACCAGGTGTGGTGATGGTAAGATCAGATGAGATGAAGTGAGATCTTGAAGACCAAAGAGAAAGAAAAGGCATTTCAGTGCTAGCACACAATTTTCACTGGCCATTTCTCAACTTTGAATAATGTGTTCAAGTCTATGCAGCTTACTATGATTAAAAATCATGTGCAATGTGCAACTGAACTGTCTTTTTCATTTATAGGAATATTAATAAAAGATGCCCTTTTATCTAGATCAAAGATGGTTTGGTGAAAGAGAATTAGTCAATTAGAGAGGCCGTGAGTTTAAAGTTTTCTAATATCAATTCCGAGTGGTGCTACCTTTGTTTATAATAAGATTTCCATATTTTTCTCAAAACCTCTAAAGTGGACAAAGTGATTCATTATTTGCCCACTCTACAGCCAGTGAGAATTGACATTTGGGGACTCATACAAATGAAGGATATGCACTATCTTGTATTGACGTTCTTTGGGCCAAAATTAGAAAACTATTTAGTGAATCAAATTCCAGCCAAAAGGTCAAGTTCAAAGGGTAAATTTTTTTTTTTTTTTTTTAGGCTAGCATTCACTATGTTGTTGGGGAACTGCAGACTCTCGTTGCCCCGGGTACCCTGGACTCAAGCGATCCCCAGCCTCAGTCTCCCAGGTAGCTGGGATTACAGGTCTGCACCACCACACCCAGGTATTTTTTGAGAGTAGATCTTGCCCAGGGTGGGTCTCAAACTTGAGACTCAAGCGGTTCCCAGTCTCAGCTTCCTGTCCTAGGATGGGATTAACGCCATGTGCCACCGTGGCTTTCTAGTATTTCCTTAATAGTTACAATTTTGGTTTCTAATGCTTCAGTATTTCAGGTTCTATCTGGTTAGGCCTCCACGGGTGGCCATGTAAAATAGAGCCAGCCAAACTGAAGGCGTGTTCTCTTCACTTGATGCCAATTATCCAGAACTGCAATTTCCAACTCATCCACCCTTGATAGGCACTTCATTTGTCTGAAGTATATTTTTTTGCTCTGTGGATATTTGAGCCCAGTGGAATTTTCTGTGAATTTCTACAGATTTCTTTTTCCCCCACAACAAATTACATCAGAACATGCTTAGCAATTGATCCTGGAGGCAATTTTGTTTTGAAATTAGGTTCAACTTCTGGAAATATTAGAAAGTTAATGGATTTTTGTGCCTGAAGATTTTGACCTTGCCTTGGCTACATTTAATTTAGATTTTCCCATCATGCCCAGAGTTTAAAGGATTCAAAGCACAGAAAATGCAATTAAAAAGATTCTTGCATGCCTTCCTTTTAAACCGCCAACGAACAATACATGAAAGGGGGAAATCTGGAGTTTAAAGATAAAGTCTGTACTTGAAGTTCAATGACAAAGAACACTGTGGAATTGAGGCTACCAGATGGGACCAGTGGGGAGAGGGGAACAAAGTAGGGACAGTGGACTCTGGCTTTGTTGGTGGCTGGGTGGTAACAGGCTTGCAGGCTTGAAGAGGTGCACCTGTGCTTCTAAATCATACACATGGTTGGAAGTCAATGCTCCCTCCATAAAAACCAATACAATTTTAAAAGTAAAGTTAAAGCTGGAAGAAGAGTTGTGAGCAATAGCTAGCCAAGTGAACAGAGTAACAACTGAGGCAGCTTCATATAGTCAAAGCATCTTGTTTTAGTTCTAGGTCCCCTTTGTTTTAGTTCTAGTTCCCCGTGTAAATCTGCCTTTCCTTCCTCCCTCCCTCTGCCCTCCTTTCTTCCTCTCCCCCTCTCCCTTCCCCTCCTGTTTCCCTCTCCCTTTAGTCTCCCTCTCTCTCTCCCTCTCCCTCTCTCTCTCTCCTTTCCTTTTTCCCTCTGTTCAATGGTCACACAACCCCCACTCTACTATCCATGACCCTTAAAACATTCCATGCAGACAGAATCACTGTGACAAGTTTAGGGACCAGAGCATTTGAGCAACATGGGAGCCATATTTTGACAACTGGTTCCAGAGACTCTCCATGATCTACCCCATCTTGAATCTTTCTTCTCTTCAGGGGAAAACAGGAGGACAACTCCTGGGGGGAGATTTTGGAAATGAGCCAGAATTCTGAGTGCAGTTTCCATTCGATCTAGATAGGTTCCCCTCCGAAAACTATTACTAGAAAGCTTGTGGATTCTTGTGATTGAGGATGTCCACTTTGCCTTACCAGGTTCCTTTGTGATTCTCTCTCCTTCCTCTAGGTTGCCATTCCCTGCATTCCTTCTGGTTGTTGAACTCTGTCTTCCAAATTCCTTCTCTGTCTTTTCCTCTCCTCTCGAAACTCCCATTCTTTTAATGTGACCGATTTCAAGTTAGATGTGGAAAAGCAACTTGAGGAAGCTAAGTACTGATATGTGACGACAAGCTTTCTAGATGAGGATTTTTTTTTTTTTTTAACTGCCAGCACAAGTTAACCTGGATGGAATTTCAGGAACTTTTGCTGTGGAGGGAGGGGGTGGAGAGAAGAGGGCATGTTTTTGGAAAAAGCTGCTGAAAGTATATTTCCCCTTATGCCATCCACTTCCCATTCAAACCAGTCAGGCAGAAAGGATTGCGATGTATTGTGAACTCCTCACACTGTGTGGTCATGATCTGTTTCCATGTTTGTGCTTTCAACAGACTATGAGCTTCTGGAGGGAACATCGTGTTTCTCACTCCTATTACTTCTGAATGAATTAACACAGCCTGTAAATATTTCACTCCTTAACCAGTTAGAAGAAATCTGGACCCATTACCTCTTTCATCCTCATCCTCATCTACAGGCAGTCACCCTATCTTAAGCTTGCAGAGCTCAGACCGTCACCTGATTAACCCCCCAATACAGGTAATTGGATTTTCTTGATGACTTGAGGGGCTTGGTTTCATTTCCCTGGTTTAACTTGTGTTTATCTTTCTCTCACGAGAGAAGAAAAGCTCTGTTTATGCCCTTCCCCAACTCATCAAGACTAGACTTCTTGTTGTTGAAAGTTGGATCATCAGTATAGAGGTAAAATATTAATGTGGGCCTTTTCCAAATCATTTACTAACTCTTTTGTGATGACTTTTATGTGGTGAATTTTCTGTATCAACATGACTGGCTCATAGGATCCCAAGATATTTGGTCAAACTTTATTGTGAGTATTTCTCTAAGGGTATTCTTAGAAGAAATTAATTTTTAAATCAGTAGATTGAGTCAAGTAGATTGTTCTCTGTAATGTGGGTGGGCCTCATCTAATCAGTGTGAGACCCAAACAGGTGGGCCTCAGGCCTCATCTAATCAGTGTGAGACCTATAAAGAACAAAAAGCTCTCTAGTAAGAGAGAATTCTTTTTACCTGACTGTCTTCAAGCTGTCATAACCGTTTTCTCTGTCTTCTGGCTCCAGCTGAAACTTTGGCTCCTTTTACTACAACCTGCTGACCTTGTGGTGGGAACTACAGCCTCTCTACCCCTGGGCTTAACCTCCAGACTCTGACTGGAACTAAATTTGTTGACTCACCCTGCGGGTCTTGGAACTTGCTCCCATACTCACATGAACCCACTCATTGTAATAAGTATCTTTCTCTATGTATACCCTATTGCTTCTGTTTCTCTGAAGAACCCTAATCTGTACACCCTTCTATGTGTTGGTCAGTATTTCATAGCTTGTAGTCCGTGCAGCGTGGTTGCTACGGATGATGACTACCAGTTCGTAATGGCCACACAGAGGGTTAATTTCTGGGGTCCCCGAGTTCCTATATATAGGGAATCACCCACCTGACTCCACAGGTTCTCTCTGTATGACTTGAGCACAGAAATTCACTCAGGTAGCCTTACAATTGCCAGTTACCAGAGTGAACTTGATACAGGGTTGTGAGTGACACAGTTAAAAACTGTTGGCACCAGAGTACCCTGGTGGGTGGGGTCTGAAAGACCCACAAGAAGAAGCGAGAAACACCAAAAGGCAGATAAAAGGAAGGAGCAAGGATTAAAAAAAAAAGGGAAAGGGAAAGAGGGACGAGAATGACAGACTGATGGAACGGCCCATGTGGCCTGCCAGGGGAAGCCCTCTGAAGAGTGAGTTGGAGGTGGCAAGGAGCCATGGTGACCGGTAGAAGAGTGGCTGGTATGGAGAGTGTGGCACTGCGGTGAGGTGGTGGTATAGTGAGCTGGTACCTGGAGACGGCCAGGGATTTGGAAAGCTGATTTGTGCATCAGCAACCATGAAGAAATTTGAAGAGCCTGGGAGAAGCAGAGCAGCTTGGAACGCTGTAGAAGAAGTGAAGATAAGACATTGGAGGAAAACTGGACCCTGCAGTGCCGGCCTCCGGTTTGGAGGGGCAAAGGGCACCATCTTGGACATGTGTCTTTGGGACCTTTGGGACTGAACATGGTGACTGGGGTGAGATAACTGGCCACTTGTGACTGTGAGGACTTTTCGTTTTCCTGGTTAATTTTCCTTGTTAATAAACCCTGTTGTTGAACTGCATCTGAGTGGCAACTGCCATGCACGGGTGAAGAAAGCTGGGTGGCAGAAGTTGCATTTTAAGAGGTTTTTTTTTCCTGTGGCTTGTTGGTTGGTGGCTTCTGGCCCTTTTGACCCGATTTCAAACTTACATTGTCACCTTGGGCTGGCAGTGGAAGGGACATGCCCATTGTGAATTCTGCGTGGGGGCATGAGAATTGGACTGCAATCTTCTTTGGCGATGTCACAGTACTTGATGTTGCTTGTTAGTGAAGAACTCAGTAAATGTGGCTAATACTTTGCCTCTATACGAGGTCAGATAATTGGTCAAACACTCCTCATGTCTGAATATTTCCTTTCTAATATTTGTCATGAAGAGCTTTATCTGCTTATTTTTTAAAACTTGTGTTCATGTCCTGTTCCCCTGAAGTGTGGAACTGTTTTGGGCATATTGTAAAAGCAACACAAACAGCTTCATTTTTAGGCTTGAATTTTATGTATAAAATTTGTTCATGAACTTTTTAATGTGCTTATTATCAATGAAAAATAAATGAATATTAATTAAGTGCTACAAATGATTCTGTTTGATCTGCATTATTGGTGGTCAGATTATTTTGGGAAATATATTAAGGAAATGAGACTTATATTCTGTAATCTTTCCTAGTCATCCTTATGCAAATATGGTATTTAAGTCTTTACTTTGGATTGTGATAAAGTTGTTCTGATTTGTTGATGAATGTTCTTCATCACCTGTTCGAGTTCCTCCAGATGTCTATTTTCTATATATATGTACTCTTGCAAACTGAAAATGTAAAAGTAATAGTTTCTAAGTGACTTCTCAAAATCCATTCCTTTTGCGCTTCAGTAAGAAAAAAAGTACAGTTATTAAGAGGAAGTGAACTTGAGTTTCAACTTCAGCTTATAGAGGCTGCTTTTCCAATCCTTCTGTGCTCATGGGTTCTTTTCATTTTGAGTCCACTGATTTCTTGATGATTTAAATTCTTCCCTATTGCCAGGTGCGGTGGCATGCACCTTTAATTTCAACCCTGGGAGGCTGAAGCTAAAAAAATCACTCGAGTTCACAGGTTTGAGACTACCCTGGGCAACATAGCGAGACCTAGTCTCTAAAAAATAGCCGGGTGTAGTGGTGCATGCTTGTAATCCCAGCTACCTGGGAGGCTTAGGCTAAGGATCACTTGAGTCTGTGGGTTTGGGACTACCCTGGGCAACATAGTGAGATCTAGTCTCTAAAAAAAAATGAAAAATAAAAAAATTCTTCCCTACTGTTTTGACCAAAGTAGATTTCATCGAACACATTCAGTGAAGGAACTGACAATTCCTTTTTGAAAAGTATGTTGGGTTGGGAAGGCACAGTTTGGGGATGGGTGGGGGGGGGAATAAGTATGTTGGGTTGTTTTGGCATTGAGTTCAGTGAACATTTCTCCATTTATCCTGTTAATGAGCACAGGTTCACATTGATCTTGATGTCATGCTGCATCATCTCGAGGCGATTTCTGTAATTATTAATTCTTCATTGTAGTTGCTTCAAAACTGTAATTGTGGGTAGAATGGAAATAGTAGGCTGAAGTTTGTGGAACCCTGAAAATAGATAAGAGATATGCCTTAGACAGAGGAACGCCTTTACCTATTCTCACCCATCTCTGGCACACTAGAGATGGTTACTGACAAGTCTCTTATCTGTGACAGCATCCCCCTAACTCTTAGGAATGGCCCAACAAAGAGACTTGTCCCTGAAAGAGAAAGGTGTTTACCCCCACAGGTGGTTTTCTGCTAGGTAATGAATCCCTCCCCCCACCCCCACACACTACATACCATGGAATCCTCCTGGTTTTTTCTCCTACTGCTGCATTGTAACCAAGGCTTTACCAGGGTATTTAAGGGGACTTGGAATCTCTAATAAACAGCTCAGTACATGTTCACTAAGTCCTGATCTGTGACTGGAGTCCATCTCTGCCA
>PVHY01028596.1:0-15067 GCA_004024945.1 Uropsilus gracilis | reverse complement strand
TCTGAGCTGTTCCGCTTCTCCACGGCTCTGTAAACTTTTCCAACAAACACCAATGCAAACTCAGCTTCCCCATCCCTGGCTTCCCCAGGTCCAGCCTCACCACTTTGCTGTGGCTCCACACACACATCCCTATCCATGCCCACTTGGGCATCTGGTCACATTC
Source organism: Uropsilus gracilis (assembly GCA_004024945.1). Lineage (NCBI taxonomy): Eukaryota > Metazoa > Chordata > Mammalia > Eulipotyphla > Talpidae > Uropsilus > Uropsilus gracilis. The sequence continues at coordinate 14,904 of PVHY01028596.1, read as the reverse complement.
AGGCTACTACTGGCCGCTGAAGGCTGAGATGTTGGGAAAGCCCTGCCGGCCACACCCAGGGTTTAGATGCCTGTTAACAGGAGGGACAAACAGCCCAGGAGAAACTCTATGCTGGAAAAGGATCCCGCGGCCTCCAGCGACCCTCAGCCTCCCAGGTAGCTGGATTACAGGCATCCGCCACTGTGCCCAGCTGCTTTTTTCAGACCAGGTCTCACTATGTTGCCCGGGGTCGTCTCGAACCGGTGAACTCAAACGATCCCTGGCCTCTTGCCTCCCAGCGCTTGGATTACAGGCGCATGCCACCACGCCCTGTGAAAGAGAACAACTCCTGGCTTATCCCCGTGCAGAAACCACAGCCCACGCCCAGCATCTCGCGCCCTGACAGCTGGGAGGAGCAGCTGACACGAGACGACGCGAGACCTTGGGGCCGGCGCTGGCCAGGAGAAGGGTGTCGCCGTCCACAGCTCCGCAGGAAGTGCAAGTCCTGGGTGCTCCCCAGAGGTGCTCACTGGAGCTCCTCTGCCCCAGCTCATGGCTACCTGCATCCCACACCAGCGCCAGCCCCTGGTCGCTGCACAGGGGTGAAGCGAGGAGTCTGAAGCCCCAGAAAAGCTGACAATGAAGAGCCAGATGACCAGTCACAGACGCCAGAGACCAAGCAGACACACCCTCCGTCCAGTCGGACGCTAGGGTCTGCCCAAAGAGAACTCGCAGAGCACGGGTGACAGTCTCATCCAACTGCATTTAGAAAAGATGGCACGAAACAGGCACAAAAGGTCCGAGACAGAGCAACTAGAAGTCACAGAGCTGAAAAACACAACAAGCCGGGCGCGGTGGCAGGTGCCTGTAATCCCAGCTACCTGGGAGGCTGAGGCTGGGGATGGCTTGAGTCTGAAGGTTCGGGACCACCCCGGGTGATCTAGTAATAAGACCTAGTCTTACAAAAAAAATTAACGAATAAATAAAAAAATGCGACAACCGAATCAGACACAAGAGCATAGGCCTGAAACCCAGCCAGTCACGGGCGGTTGACAGAATAAAAGGCCAAGCGCATCACAGAGAACACACGAACTGGACAACAAAGGGAAGAAAGACAGACAAAATGCGACGATGGCATCAGAGCCCTTAGGATAACCTGAAAAACAGCATCTGAATGGCAGACGACCCGGAACGGGAAGAGAAAGAGGAAGGTGTAGACGCTGTTGAAGGAGGTAACTGTGGAAACCATTGTAATCTGGAAACAGCCAAGACGCCCAGACAATTCCAAACGAGGTGACACCAGGCAGAGACACAGCAACATAGGCCGCAACGAGGCCGCTCAAAGCCGCAACTAAGACAGAATAGCAACATCAGCAGCCGGCAGTGGGCAACACCAGTCAGACTGCGAGCGGATTTCAATCGCAGAATGACTAGCAGGCGGGGCCTTGCGTGCTGAGAAGCCTCCTAGCCTGGCGCCATTGGCCTCCAAGATTGACACCCAGGCGGAAGAAAGCGGAAGGCGCTTTCCTGGAGAGCAGACACTCGGAGTTTGTCAACACTGAGCTGTCCGTGAAAGATGCGTCCAGCTGTAAGTGTAGTGGTAACCGGTACCTGCATAAATGTGCATGCCTCTGAATGATGGTGCGTCCAGGCAGACAGGGTAACAACAGAGCTAGAGATACAAGAGCTAGAGATACAAGAGATACAAGGCCACGGTCATCCTATGGGGCTGAATTCTCCGCCTGCAGTTACTGATAAAGCAACAAGGAGAATAAAGAGGAAAACAGCATATTTTTGTTGACCGAAAAGCTACAACAAATAACTCTAACATTTACAGAACACACCACCTACAAACCACCACAGACATTTTTCCCCAAACCCTGGAACATGGAACATTGCCAAGAATTGGCCGTACTTGGGAAATAAATGAACCGTCGATGAAACGTCAAAGAATAAAATGATATCAAGTACCGTCTCCAACCCTAAAGCCATCAAGCTGGAAATCAAATAATAATAATAATAATAACCAGGAAGAGCAATCACGCACCCCGGGCAACATAGTGAGACCTAGTCTCCAAGACAAACAAGCAGACAGACAGACAGATACCCCTTTAGGATCGGGAAGAAGACGGGGGCCCTGTCACCCTAACTTAATACTGGAGGCTTTAAACACAGCGATGAAACAACACCAGGAAATCAAGGGAAAGCAACTAGGAAAAGGAATGAAATGATGTGTGGATGATAAGATCCGCTGTACAGGAAACCTTGCAGATGCCACCAAAAAGCTGTTAAAAACGATAAAGCAGCGCGCAGACTGTAGCCACAACATTTAAACAATTACACCGAGCAACTCTTTAGCTCCGAGGCCTGCAACGCAGAGCAAACATGGGCGACACGTCCCCAGGCAGCACATACGGGTATTTCCAGGGACTCAGAGCGATGGCACGGGGGGAGCAGTGACAGTCACCTCAGGTGCGCAGAGAAAGAAGAGACGAAACGAGCGGACGCCGACCGGGTGGGAAACACGCGGCCTGTTGCTGGCAAGGGATTAAGATCCACACACACGGAGACGGGGTCGGCTCCGGCCGGCCAGGCGTGCAGCTTAGAGCAGGCCCAGCGCCAAAGGGTGCACGGAAAACACTCATCATCGCACAAGAGACGCCAGGAGGGCGATGATGAGCCGCACCCGGCCCGGGGGACCGATGGCGCCATGGGACCCCGGCCACGGGCGTGGAGGGAGCAGGCAAGGGAGCCTTGCCCTGCACTGGGCGTGTGGCCGGTGCGACCACGGCGGGAGCCTCCGGCTTTCTCCTACACGCTGGACATGGGAGCAACGTCTGCTCCCATGATGGACCTGCAGCCCGATCTGGGCACACGGCGTGGAGCCACGGGCTGAGGGGCCTCAGAGCGGAATCTGCCCTCTGCGTCCACACCTCTCGTGGCAGCGTTGCTGTGCCAGCCAGGGCGGGACGTTGTGGGCACCTCCTAGGGCACGAAGTGGCGGGCATCTCTCAGTGGCTGAGCGGTGACGATGGCAGAGATACCTGAGTGCTCTGCAGTCACAGGAAAGGGTGAAATGCAGTGATTTGGGGCACAATGGAGGGAACTAGAGAGACGTGTGTGTGTCAGGTCGGTGACGATGACGGAAGCACAGCGGACGCCCACGAGCAGGCAGCTGGACTCCTCAAAAGTGAGTGACCGCCAGTAGCAGCCTGAGGGCCCTGAAGCGAAGGTGGAGGTGAGGGGATGAGGATGGAGGCAGCGGGCGGTGCCGGGAACACAAGGACGCTTGTCTCGAGTCCCAGTGATGCTCACAGTCAACCCGCCCAGCCCTGGCCTCAGGACACCCAGGCTTAAGTGTAAAAGGCCCTCGACACTGAGTTAGACACACAGCGAGCCTTCTCGGGGAGGAGAGTTTCTTAAAATATGAAGGAGAAAACAGATGCATGCCTCAGGGGAGCAGAGAGGAAGGCCCAGACGTCAGCTCACGTACACATCAATATTTGAAAGCACCTGTGATGGTACGATACAACAGGGAATGGCGAGATTCTTTAATAAGCAATGCTAGGAACACTGGCCACGCCTACAACAATGAAGTTGGCTCAAGCTCTAATTCCATGCGTAAAAATAATTTCCAGATGGATTAAAGATCTCGATATAAGACCTGCAGCAATAAAAGGCATAGAAAATACTGGTGATATGTCCCTTGACATCGGTGACGAGATGCTTTTGGAGGGTTGACCCTTCTGGCAAGAAAAATAGAAGCAAAAATAAACCATTGGGATTACCTCGCGTGAAAAAGCTTTTGAACAGGGAACAAAATGTAAGTAAAGTGAAAAAAGACCTCGGGTTGAGTGGGAGAAAATGTGTACACATTATAGAACTGACAAGGAGTTAATAGCCACCGTATAGAAAAAGCTTATAGAATTCAACAGTAGGGAAACAAATAACCCAACTGATAAAGGGTTGAGCACACAATTCACTGACGAGGAATCTCAGAGGTTGGGAAGGCTTGTTTAATAGACAAGGAAAATGCTAATTACAACGTCCCGGGAGCGGAGGTAGGTTACAATCACAAGGAGCTATCAGTTCCCACCCACGAGAATGGCGCATAATATGAAGTGCTGGAGAAGAGTCAAAGAAAGCAGAGCTCCATCACCGGGTGGCTGGAATGTGAGCGGGCACTGTCCTTAGAGAAAGCCATCTCCACTGACCCTCAAGAACTGGAAATGAGATGCTCCATGACCCAGCAACCCTACTCCTGGGATCTCTCCAAAGAGCAGGAAGCTATCAGTGTAACAGTGCATGCACTGCTCTTTCTATGCCAGGACTACTGATGAGAGTTGGCACCTGGAAATACACTTCGTGCCTCCTGGGAAGAGGGCTGGATCAAGAAGATGTAGTCTGGCCACAAGGAAAGACTGGCTCTGTAAATGGTAATGCTGCCACTTAGAGCAAAATGGAAGGTGTTCATGGGATGCTGCGTACTAGGCCAAGCCAGAATGACTAAGACAAATACTGAGCATTTATAGAGCAGGTGACTCAAATGGAGGGAAATACTTGGGGACGAGTGGCTCTCCGTGAGCAAGAGTCCCTAAGGACAGTAATAGGGGGGTGGGAGAGAAGGCCGGGGAGTTGTAGGAGATGATAGTTGTGCAGGAAAATGCATTTCTCTTTTTATTTTTATATTATTTGTAGAAGGCATTATTTTAAAAATCTGAACTGAAATCATTCTAAGCATTGAGAGAAGGGTGAGGTGTATGCTTAAAATTATTTAGAGACACTTGCCTAATATTCAGAGTGAATACATTAAAAAACATAAGGCAATTAGCTGGGTAGTAATGGACTTAATAGGCACAAGAATTTATATACACTTTCCTAAAGTTTATGAATTTGAGCTAAAATCCTAGAAATGAGTGTAGGGGTGAGTTGTCTGTTAATGAAGTGAAAGAGGTTTTATGAACAGCTGAAAATTAACAATGAAAATGTTCCTAGTCCTTTGACTGAAACTACTAATTGGAATTCAGTTGTTGAGCTTGGGAGAAATTTGTGACATGTATAATGGATTATGTGACCAATTCATGAGGTTTCTAGTATTTCAAATATAATATGCAAGTCTCTATCCGAGCAGATTGTGCTTAGTGACAGATAATTCCTGCCAAGTCACTGTAAGTGCCAATAACTTTGATTTGCTTTATAAGAATTATTTCTATCAAAATGTATGTTTGGGGGAAAAAGTATGTGTGTTAGACAAAGGAACATTTGAGAGATAACAGAATAAGTTTGAACAGGCACTATTGGTGACATTAAGATGTTTATCTGTGGTATGATATTATATTTCTTTTTTCTTTTTGAGACTAGGTCTCACTATTTTTGCCCGTGGAACCGCAGGCTCTCGTTGCCCAGGGTACCACAGACTCAAGCCATTCCCAGCCTCAGCTTCCCAGGTAGCTGGGATTACAGGCACGTGCCACCACACCCAGCTATTTATTTTGGAACTAGGTCTCGCTACGGGCCCCAGGCTGGACTCGAACTGCGATCCCTAGCCCCGGCCGCTTCATAGGCTGAAGCTTACAGGCACGTGCCACCATGCCCAGCCTGATATTATATTTCTTATATAATAACCACTTATAGCGACATGCACCAAAGTACTTTTACATGTGGAAAATGGAGATGTTTGTGATTCACTACAAAATACTCCAGTGAATTAAAACAATAAAAAAATTAAGCTAAGTATCAACTTCTCAATTTACTGCTATTTCCATAATGGTCATTAATTGGTTATTAAGATATAATAACGACTTCAAAAAAAAGACAAAAGTTTAAAGTGGAGGGATGGAAAATCATTTACTTTGAGCCAATGGAAAGTTTTAAAGGCAGGAACCACTGTACTTGCACATCAGATAAACTAGACCTCCAGCCAAAAAGTGTAACGAGAGACAAACGCAGAGCTGCATTCTGTTCAAGGATCAATAGGAAGATACAATACCTATTAATATATCTGCACCAACAGAGGGCTACCAAAGTATATAAAGCAGATATTAACAGACCGAAAGGAGTATGGTAACAACAACACAGTAAGACTCGGTGATTTTAACCATCTATTTACAGTAATGGACAGATCATCCAGATAGAAAAATAAACAAGGAAATGACAGCTTTAATAGATGAACTAAATAAGATGAACTTAATAATTACAAAACATTCCAACACAAAACAACAGAATACACATTCTCTTCAAATGCTCACAGGCCGTCTCAAGAACAGACAATATTCTGGGACACAAAGAAAGTTTCAAGACATTTTTAGAGTCGAAACCGTATCAAGTATCTTTTGGGATATTAGTTTCTTTTGAAACTAGAAATCAGCTAAGGAAGAAGAGGAGAAAACCGCAGATGGGTGGGGAATAAATAATATTTTACTGAATAACTATTGGGTTGATGAGATCATCAGAAGTAAAATTTTTTTAAAATAGACAAAAATGAAAACAATGCGTAGCAAAACCCATGGAATGCAGCTAAAGTGGTAGTAAGAGGAACACTGGTAGCAATACAGTCCTACTTTAGGAAGACCCCCAAGTGAAAACCTTACTTTCTATGTGTAAACTAGCAAAAGAAAAATGAAACCAAAAGTCAGTGGACGGAAACAATAATAATTAGAGCAGAAATAGAGACCAAAAAGACAACTCAACAAGGCAAAGGGAACGAAGAGCTGGTTTTGAAAAGAATGGCAAGTAGACAACACTTCAAGCGAACTCGAAGAAAAAGAGCTACAACACAAAACCAGAAGATAAAGAACTTATAACAGATACTATGAAATGCAGACGATCACGAGAGGCTGTGATGAACAGTGACACGGCAACGAATCGGACAATTTAGAAAAAGTGGACACGGTTTTTAGAAACATACAACGCACCAAAGTGAATCATGAAGAAATAGAAAGTATGAAAAAGTCAGGAGCAAGGAAACGGAAAATAATCATCAAACACCTACCCTAAAACAAAGCCCTGAACCACACAACTTCACTAGGGAGTTTTGCCAAACTTCAGAGACAAGTAAAACTGATCCTTTCAAACTATTCCATAAAATCAAGAGGGAGGGAAGACTCCTAAACATATTTTATGAAGCCATGATACTTTGAGTTTGAAACCAAAGACCTCTCTCTCTCTCTCTCTCTCTCTCTCTCTCTCTCTCTCTCTCTCACACACACACACACACACACACACACACACACTATAGACTGGTATGTATGAAGATAGATATAACAATCCTCAACACAATACCAGAAAACCAAATTCAACAATGCAATGAAAGATTCAGACACCACGACGCAGTGGAATCTCCACTGGGATGAGCAGGTGGTTGAGTATATAAAGTCAATTCATGTGGTAACCACATCAACAAAAGGAAGAACGGAAAAATCATTCTACTAGCTCAACAGGTGCAGAAAAAGCACTTGGCAAGATTCAACACCATTTTATAATAACAACCCTCCATAAAATGGATAGCGGAGAAATGCACCTCAACATAATCAAGGCCACGTTTGGCAGAGGCACACCCACGAGTGGACGCGATAAGAGAACCTGAGATCTTTCCCTCTAGAACGTGGAGCTGAATGGACGTGCTTGTCACTGCTGCTTATTATAACGTTAGGTGTTTCAGAAAGAGCAATTTGACCAAAAATGATATAAAGACACCCAAACTGGAAAGAAGCAAAATGATCACCTTTTGTCAATGGCACTATAATACAGAAAATCCCAAAGATTCTAGGGAAAAAGTTACTAGAAATAATAAATGAGCCAAGCGTGGTGGCATATGCCTGTGGTCCAAGCACTGGGAGGCAAGAGGCCTGGGATCGCTTGAGTTCACGGGTTCAAGACTACCCCAGGCAACATAGCAAGACCTGGTCTCGAAAAAGCAGCCAGGGGCTGTGGTGGGCGTTGTAATCCCAGCTACCTGGGAGACTGAGGCTGGGGATCACTTGGGTTCACAGTACCCCGGGCAACATAGCAAGACCTAGTTTCAAAAAAAAAAAAGAAGAAAAAGAAAAATAGAAATAATAAATGAATACAGTAAAGTAGCAGGCGACAAAGTCCATGTACAAACACCTATCGTTCCTATACACAAACTGTCAGAAAGAGAAATTGGGAAGATAACCCCATGTTTAATCCCATGAAAATGAATGAGATACCGTTCAAGGTGATGTTGGAAGAAACAGGAGACAGAAAGAAACGGGGAGATACTCTGTGCTCACAGACCTCAGGAACGAAGATCAGCGCATCTCTGACAAAATCCCAGTGGCATCTTTCACTGGGAACAAAAGCTCATGAGATTTGTTGGTAGCTACAAAAGACCCTGACAGCGAACAACAACATCCAAACACACAAAACCCCCAAAACATCTGAGAAAAAAGGAGCAAAAATGGAGGCATAACACGCCTTGATGTCAAACTACACTGCAGCGTGGTCATCAAGAGCAATGTGGCAGTGGCATGAAACAGCACAGGAACCCAGGTCAAAGGCATGGAACCGAAGGCCCAGAAAAACACCACACAGGCAGTTGTTCACACGTACATGGACCACCGATATATAACAAAGGCGCCAAGGGTCTACAGTGGACAAAGGAAAGTCCCGTCACCCAATGGTGCCAGGAAAAATGAACAGACTCAGGCGGTATAAGCTAGATCTGCATTTCCAGCTCGAGTGTTTCAGAAGACAGTCTTAGGTCTCAGTCAACACAAACCAAAAACCCTGGGGGAGAGGCTGTAGACACGAGCCTTGAGGTTCATCATCAGACACTGGAAACAGCCGGGACCCCGGACCCCGTGAGTTCACAGGCGAAAGGGACAAGGACTCAGAGGATTTAGGAGCTAACATCCCCCAGGGGTAAATCACTGAAACATGTTTTCTCTCCACCTTCATGCCGGTGTCATCAAATAACCCCCGTGAAACGCATTCATTTGCAAATGAACCGATAACCTTGACCGGTTTCGGCCCACGCACGGTAAGAACAAAACAGAACCATAAGCCGGGCGTGGTGGTGCGCACCTGTAATCCAAGCACTGGGAGGCAAGAGTCCAGGGATCGCGGGTTCAAGACGACCCCGGGCAACATAGCAAGACCTGGTCTTGAAAGAGCAGCTGGGCACGGTGGCGTGTGCCTGTAATCCCAGCTACCTGGGAGGCTGAGGATCGCTTGAGTCCGCGGGTTCGGGACTACCCCGGGCAACATGGTGAGACCTGGTCTCGAAAAAAAGAAATCGGAGCATCGAGTTGCTAATTCATTTTTTTTTTAATTGGCTGTAACTTTTCTTAAGGAAACTTAGGTCGGCGCCGATGGCTCTCAGCCAGCCACCATCAGTCTGCAGGCCCAACACCTGTGCTTCAGGTCAGTCCCTCTCTTCTCTTTGGCCCCCGAATACCACGGACTTGCCAGGCAACCAAGGCATGACTTATCTTTCGTAGCCTTTCTGCTGAGCGACCCTGAGAGGCTTGAGAGACGTTGCCCAGCTGTCTTCGTCCCCTCGCCGCTGGCTCAGTGGCGTTTCTGAAAGTGGTGTCACCGCAACTGGACAATCTACTTACATCGGCCCCAGCAGAACCATATTCCCGTGGCCGGTCCTAAGGAGCCTGGATTGACGCAGACAGACACATGCCCGTGACTCGGAACTGCTTGCGGGACGGGCCTGAAGGTCGGCCGGAGCATTTCACCATCTGATTTCCCTTTTGCCTACGCGTCCTCTTCTCCGCTTAGGAATTTATTTCCTTATTTTGAAACTGTATTTATTGATTTGCTTGTCTGTTTTTGAGACCAGGTCTCGTGATGTGGCCCGGGGTAGTCCTGATCCTGCAGACTCAGGTGATCCCCAGCCTCAGCCTCCCAGGTAGCTGGGATGACAGGCGCGCGCCACCACGCCCAGCTATTTTTTGAGACTAGGTCTCACTATGTTGCCCCGGGTGGGTCTCGAACCCACAGACTCAAGCAGTTCCTAGTCTAGGCCTCGCTTCCTAGGCTGGGATTAAAGGTACACGCCACAGTGCCCAGTCCAGGAAAGCAAGACAAGGATAATCAAGAGAAACTGTAAGAAGTAAAGTAGGTATGAACCCAGCTGCGTCAATGCTTTCTTTGAATATCAAATGTTCGACGACACAGATTTAAAAAAAAAGATTATCTGCATGGGTAAAAGGCAACACGACGTTGTCCACAAGAAGTCCGAGTTGCCTATAAGACATACCCATCCCACACCCAAATAGAAAGGAGAAGAGATGAAGAAGTAACAGTAGCTGCATTAATAGATAGGAGAAGGCCTCAGGGAGGGTCTTCAGGGATGAGATTGTTATCACCCCTCGATAGAGGAGTCCATTCTCTAAGAAGACAAGAAAAGCATCCTCATCGGGCCTAAGAATCCAGCGCAGCATGAGGCAAAAACCAAGAGCTAGAGATGCCACAGCCAGGAAGTCCAGGGCTCCTGGGCCAGGCGGAGACCCACAGGGAGAACATCAGGAAGGAAAGAACTGACCAGCAGACTGGACGTCACGGACGCCCAGCGACGACTTCATGCAGCCGCAGAGGATACACATTCTGCCCACGGACACGTGGCATCCACCAGCACCGGGCAAGTTGTGGGTCATCAAACACACCTGGGGACAGAAGTATAGAAACTGCCCAGTGTCTTCTTGCTGACCCCGCGGGAATTAGACCAGAAACCAGGACCAGGAAGAACGCAAACATGTGGAGGTTCTAGGACACACACGTGAAGAACACGTGGACCAAGGATGGAAATTTGAGAGGAAACGCAGCAGAGTCTGAACAAAATGAAAATGTGTCTTCTCAAGATTTGGGGGCCGGCCGGGCATGGTGGCATGTGCCTTTAAGCGGCAGCCTAGGGAGCCGTGGCCGGCACCTGGGATCGCGGTTCCCAGCCCCAGACCCAGCTGGGGCAACATAGCGAGATCTAGTCTCAAAAAATAGCTGGGCATGGTGGCACGTGCCCGTCATCCCAGTTACCTGGGAAGCTGAGGCTGGGGATGACTTGAGTCTGTGGTGCCCCGGGCAACGAGAGCCTGCGGTTCCACAGGCAACAATAGCCAGATCTAGTCTCAAAAAAAAAAGATCTGGGGTCATAGGGGGAGCAGTTCAGAGGGGCGTTTATAGCACTGGGTGTTGTGTACATGTGAACAGCTTCTGCTTCAGGAAAAGGAAAAGAGAACAAATAAATCCAAAGCAAGCGGAGGAATACTTGTTTTTAAAAGTGAGCGCAGAAGGCAATGGACTTGAAAGCAGCATCAAAATAAACAAACAAAACACTCCCCCTCCCCCCCAAAAAAAAGCAGAACCTGAAGCTGATTTGTTAAAAAGATCAGAAAAGCAATAAGCCCCCAGCCAGATCAAGCAATGGGGAGACAGTGGGGAGGAGGTGGCTAGGTTGATCAAATACACAAATCCCTGGTCCTGGGGGACCAAGTGGAGACATCACTACAGACACCGCGGCGAGTCACAGACAATGAAGGCAGATCAGGGACAATTCTGCGTCCACACATCTCGCGCTCCTAGACAACATGGGGCAATTCCTTGAAGATAAGATCTGCCCCAAGTTCACACAAGACACAAGAGACAATCTGAGTTAAGAGACAATAGATAATCTATTTAAAAAAATGGAATCTTATATACATTAAAAAAAACCTTTCAAAACAGAAAACACCAGGTCCAGGTGGGTTTGCTGGCGAATTCTACTACGCATAGAAATAATCCTCATTTCCGGGTGTCTCTTTCAGAGGACAGAAGCGGAGGGAATAATCCCCAACTTACTCTGAGAAACCAATATTATGCTAATGCTCTAGACACTGAACAGAGTCATTGGGAGAAAACTATGGAACAATGTCTGCCATGAACATAGAAGCAAAAACCCTCAACAAAATGTTGGTAGACTGAACCCAGTGATGGAAAAAAGAATTAGACACCGTGACCTACTAGGCCTTAAGCCAGGCCTACAAGGTTAGTTAAGCACTTGACAGTATGATAGATCACATTATCAGGTTGTAAAGGAAAGATCATGATTATTTGGAATGTAGTGATTACTAGGAAAAATATTAATATGATTGATTATTGGAATGATTATCAGGAAAAATATTAGGATGATTAGGAAAACATATGATTATTTAAATACATGCAGGAAAAAATGATCAAAATTCAGCGCCTGTTCCTGCTACAGATACTGGGTAAAGTAGGACTCGAAGGAGAGAAAAGCTCACTGGAAGCTGGTCTTGGAGGGGAACATCCTCACCTTGGTAACGAATATCTACAAGATGCCGTATTTAATGGTGTAAACGCAAGGTTTCCCACTGAGAGCAGATCCTCGGCCAGGTTGCCGCTTTCACAACTGCTGTTCAGCATCGTGTTGGAATTTCCAGCAAGTGCAACGAGACAAGAAGAGGAAATAAACAGGTAAACAGATGGGAAAGGAAAAATTAAAATCATTTTCTTCACAGATGACATGATTGTTTGTGTAGACTATGTGAAAAGCACCAACAAAACCCTGCTGGAACCAGTGATTCTAGCAAGCCTGGAGGATAGCCTCTTAATATGCAGAAGTCAATAGATTTGCGATACTTGAGCAATGAGCTGGGGGGTTTGAGATCACAGCACGGGGCCGTGTGCGTTAGCAAAATGAAACAGTGCTTCGGTAGAGATGCGGTCATGTGCGTTTAAGATTTAAGAACTAAATGAGGGTGAAGATAGTCCATGTTCTCGGCGGACGATGCCGTCACTGTTGTCAGAGTTCATCTGATGCAGAGTTGTGAGTGACGCAGTTGAAAATTGAGTAGGCACCAAAATGCCCTAGTGGATGGGGTCTGAGAACCATGAGAGAAAATGGGGAAGGGGAAGAGAGGGTGGAGATAAAAGGAAGGAGCAAGGAGGAAAGAAATGAAAGGAAGTCCAAGGATGGTGGACTGAGAAAACAGGCCCACATGGCCTGGTCAGGGGAAGCCACTGGAAGAGTGAGCTGGAGGTGGCAAGGGGCTATGGCGGCCGGCAGAAGAGTGGCCGGTGTGGAGAGTGTGGCACCGCAGCAAGGCGGCCTTGTGAGTTGGTGCCTGGAGATGCCAGGGATGGGGAAAGCTGGTTTGGGATCAGCCATTGTGGAAGAAGCTTGAAGAGCCTTGGAGAAGCGGAGCATCTTGGAACACTGGAGAGAGAAGAAGCGAAGAGAAGATTCCAGAGAAAGACTGGACTTTGCAGAGTATCTGCCTCAGGCTGGAAGGGGCAAAGGGCGCCATCTTGGACATGCGTCTTTGGGACTTTTGGGCCTGAAATTGGTGATTGGGGTCAGATAAATGCCACTTGTGTCTTTGAGGACTTTTTGTTTTCATGGTTAATTTTCTTTTTCTTTCTTTCTTTCTTTTTCTTTTTTTTTTTTGAGACTAGGTCTTGCTATTTTTGCCCCGTGGAACCACAGACTCACGTTGCCCGGGGTACCGCAGACTCAAGTGATTCCCAGCCTCAGCTTCCCAGGTAGCTGGGATTACAGGCATGCGCCACCACACCCAGCTATTTTTTTGGGACTAGGTCTCGCTACGATGCCCCGGGCGGGACTTGAACCGTGATCCCCCGTTCCAGCCGTGGCTTCCTAGACTGATGCTTACAGGCACATGCCACCATGCCCGGCCTTTCCTGATTAATTTTCTTGTAAAGAAAACCCTGCTGTTAAACCTCATTTGAGTGGCAACTGCTACGTGTGGGTGACGCAGGCCTGCGGTCTGTTGGTCAGCGGCTCCTGCCCCTTTTCGTCCCGATTTCACATCATTTTCTCATTATCTGCCCCTGTTACGTTCTCAGAATCAGCAGACTGACTCTAGGGAGCGTATGGAGACACGGAAGAGCCAGAATAGCCGACCTGGGAGAAGAGCAAAGCAAGAGGTCTGCCTCCAGCCTCACACAGCTCCAGCCACAGCTGCGAGGTGGTCGTGAAACGAAGGCTAACAGGGGTGGGTCAGAGCAGAGTCCAGAAGAGACACGGCTGAACACCATCAGCTGGCCGAAAACGGCGGAGAAAGACCCACCCGCTAACCTGGACTCACGTGCAGCGTGCAGAGGACGCCGGGAACTGGACGCAAAGGAAAAGTCCCAAGCGAAGAACCCACCAGATCCTTCCCTGAACAGCCCCGCAGAGAGACATAGAGACAGAAACAGGCGTGGCCGGGGTGGTCCGCGTTCACGTCATTGGAGGCAGCACGTGCCAGCGACACGCCTCCCCGTGCCCTTGGAATGACCCAACTCCAGATGACCCAACTCCAGGACGGTGTCAACAGGCTGGTGGCTTGGAAGGCCGCCGCGTGACAGGGGTCCTCGTTGGTCACTGGGAGGTCCGGAAGGGCACGGGGGAGCAGAGCTTAGGGGCGCCTTAGAAAATAGAAGTTTTATAAAACGGAAACTAAACTCTCTTACTAGACACACCGACAGTTGTGCGCGGTGTTTATCCGCAGGGGTTGAAAGCTGTCCACACAATGTCCACCCACGATGTCCGCAGTGGCTTGGAAGCCACCAGAAGTCCTTCAGGAGGTGAAGGACAGGAAGCTGTGCCCCCCCCCGACCTGAGGTCCACACGGCTCTGAGCATCAGCATACCTGTGAGTGGGGGTAGACACAGAGGAAATGCCCTGAGGGCTGCTAAGGACAGACGCCAGCATGGAAAGGCTCGTCCTGTGCCATGTCAGCTTTGGACAGTTTGGAACAGGGAGAGCTGTGGATGCAGTAAGAAGGCCAGGAGTTGCGAGGGACTGAGAGGTGATGTAGTGATGGTAGAGATGGTGATGGTGGTGGTGGTGGTAATGGTGATAGTGATAGTGGTGGTGGTGATGATGATGGTGTTGGTGGTGGTAATGGTGATGATGGTGATGGTGGATATGGTGGTGGTGGTGGTGGTGGTGGT
>PVHY01028595.1:0-15058 GCA_004024945.1 Uropsilus gracilis | reverse complement strand
GGGGGGGGGGGGGGGGGGGGGCTCCCGCCGCCTTCCAGAGAGCTCTGGTCTGCAGCCGTCGACTCAGGGCCAGGACCTCCCAGCAAACCCAGGGTGCTGTGGCCGTGAGAGCAGCGTGTGGGCAGACGGGGAAAAGCACTCGGTCGATGGAATGAAATGGAACAGGGGAAATGACTTCTGTTATTATCACCTCGGGAGCTGAAATAGGGGCGCGTGAGCGAGAACACGTGCTCCCGGCTGCTGTCAGCGCCTGCTTCTCCATTCTTCTGCTTGCTCATTCGTTCTCTCAGTCAGTAGCTATGCCACTCCCAGGCCGAGGAGCGCTGGGAATACCATCACGACGAGCACACAGGGCTCCCTCTGTGGCCCCTACGGGAACTCGCAGAGCATGCTGGGAAGTAAGTCCAACCAGGAACACTGCAGCTGCTCCAGCCCGCTCCCTGTTTCCCACTCGCCTTCCCAGATCCAGCTAGAATCCTCTTGTGTGCGTGGATGTCACCTCACCCTTTCCTGTCCCCTTGGCCTGTTCAGACCTGCCCTAGCATTATCCCCGGTCAGTCAGCCTTGAGTGGCACCAGTGTGGGCGTGCGCCAGGGCGGTGGCCTGGGCTCCATCGGCCCCTGGACTACCTGCCGCCTGCTGGGTGACCTGGGACCAGTGACTCCACCTCTCTGCTGTGAGGCAGAAGTGAGTCAGTCCACGCAAAGCCCTTGCCTCGGCCCTGGGGAGCCCCGTGCTTCCCGCAGGAAGTGGCTCTGTGCCGCTCCCGCAAAGGCAGCCTGGCTCGCTGCCGCCCGGCCTGCGCTGGGCCGCCTGCGGGTATTTTAAATGCCACAGACTAACGCCGTCCCTTCAGCGAGAACCGTGGCTCGGAGTCTGAGTCTTGTGGTGTCAGAGGGCACGTCAGGCACCTTCCGGCTTTCCTTTCTCTCCGACTGGCCAGGTGTCCGTCGAGCAAGAACCTGCCCTTCGTGACAGTCTGATAATTAGAACCGGAGCCGTCCGGCGCCCAGCCTGTCCTGGCTGCCCCCAGAGCCTCACAAGACGCTCTTTGTGGGTCGACTCTTATCTCCCATCAAGACTGATTTCTCAGCTGCGAAAACAAGCGTCCAGAGAAACCTGGTGGGATCAGGCTGAGATTTCGTAAGCTGGAAGGCACTGGGCCACGCCGGCCGCCCGCTCTCCTCATCCTTAATGGGAATCAGTGTGCCCTTGTTGGTACAGTGGACCGCGGAAGCTGTTGGCCTCGTTGGATCCTTCTGGCAACACCCTGGCCCAGCTCGCAGTGTGAGTTGGCAGACGCGACGGTCAGCTCATGCAGTGTTCGCAGGCCTCACTCCCGAGATTGCGCGTGATGGGACTAAACCGGGTGCGTCGTCGTCCTGAGCTCTGGAAGCTAAGCTAGCCCCACTGCGTCCTGCTGCCTCCCCGGGTCTCCATGTGCCTGGTCATCAGGAAGAGACCAGGGCAGGGCTCTGACCCCCTGGCTCCTTTGCCTTAGCTTGTCTGCAGTGTCCCTGCTCCCCAGGGGGGCCTGAGGCAAAGACCTCCCCAAACAAATATTGGGGCTCAGTGGAGATGAGGACGAGCAGGGGCCCCCCGAGCTCCAGGTGGGAGACGCCGGAGAGTTCACAGTGTGCTGGGCGAAGCCAGCAGGGGCCGAGGGGAGGTGGGGCTGAGGGAGGTCCTTCTGGAACACCAGGCAAAGAGGCGCTGGAGGGCTGAGCTCAGAAGCGGAAAGTCTCCTGGACCCTGTGGGCTGGGCGCCAGCCCGACTTCGAGTGCCCACTTGCCTCGGGTGCCCACCTGCCTCGGGCGCCCACCTGCCTCAGGCGCCCTGGGGGGCCCTGGCCTCCCAAGGCTCCCCACCAAGGGTTTCCCTGAATGCTGCCTTCGACGACCTCTGAGAGAGAAAGACCCTCTGTGGCCCTGGTGGTCCCATGTTTGCCCTTGGGAAGAGTCAGACTACCAACCGCTGTTCCTATTTCCCTCAACACCCTGCTGCTGCCCGTGGGCCAGGCCCTGGCGATTTCTGCACTCATTAGCCCTCAGCACGTTCCTCTGAAGTGCGCATTAGGTCTGTCAACATAATCCAGGGCTCCGGAGGAGATGGAGATGCGCTGTAATAGAAAATTAGCTCCCCCACCAGCCCCGCTGGGTGGAGAGTTCATTTCCTCTCACTGCAGCCTCTTGGAGGGGGGAAGGAGCCCTCGGTTTGGGGTGCTCGTGATTCGTCTCAGGGTGGCGGCTGCCTCCCAGAACCCATCGTTTCCCCGCCAGGGGGTGGCCTGGCGTGCCAGCCGACCCGTGACCCTCTCTTTCACTTACCGTCCAGAGAGTTCCTCACAGCAGCCGCGTGGGCCACGGTAAACATGAGAGCCACCGCGCCGTGGCCGGGGCGCTTGGAGAAGCACGTGGTTCCGAGCCCACCGGGACCCCCTCTGGATCCGGGGCAGCCACGGCCTCTCCTCCTGTCCTGACCAGGGGCGCTGCGGCAGGTGGTCTCTGCTCCGGTCCCAGAACAGCCTGGTCCTCGCTGTGTGGCTGCGGGCAGTGGTGTCAGCCTCTCTGAACCTCGGTGCTGTCCTCCGGGCTGGGGCCCCCATTCTGTCAAGGGGTTGCTTTATATGAGCGGCGCCGTGAAGTCCTGAGCACGACCTGCTGCTGTACGGCCCTGGGTGCGTTGCTGGGCTTCTCTGAGATAACAGCCCTAAGTGACTTCCGATCAGGCGTGATTGGCACTGCCCAGATGCATTCCTGGGGCTCGCTGCTGGGGGTGGGGGGGGCTGCTGCCAGCTCTAGGGGTGCAGGACAGGGGTGCTGCTAGGTGTCCTGGGGTGCAGAGGATGGCCCCCAGCCGGGGGAACGCTCAGTGCCAGGAGCTCTGAGGCTGAGCGTTCTGGTGGGTGGGACGGACCTCATATAAGGCTGGCTCTGAGGCTGTCCTGATGGAGGGGGTGGCAGCGCTGGTGCTTGCTTATGCCAGGCTGAGTGGAGATTAAAGAGCAGAGATTAGGGAGCCAGAGGTCAGAGGCCAGTGTCCATGGGGTGGTGGGGAGAGAAATACCAGCACTCAGGGAGGTTGCCTGACCCAGCTAGGAGGCAGGAAGGGGTGTGCGGGTCAGGCCATTCCTGGAAGAGGGACTGCCTGTCCTGAGCAGGACCATAGCCCTGGGGGTCAGGGTGGAGGGACAGAGTGGACTGCCACGTGACCCCTGGACCCCTCTCAGCATCAGCCCTTTGGACGTGTGGGGAGTGCTGGGTGGCCAACGTGTGGGCAGCACAGCGCTCCAGGACAGGCCTGTCATTTCTGTCCTTTTCAAGCTGGGCTTTAAAATAGAACTGCAACTTGTTCCGACTGTAGTTGTCACTTCTTTTGTCACTTGTGAGGCTGTTTGTTAGGAAGAGGAACATAAGGTGGGGCTTGGAGGTGGCCTTCACTTCAGCAGGCAGCTAAGCATCCCCTTAGCATCCAGGCACAAGGGCCCTAGATGCAGAAAGGAATCTGAGAAGCAGCTGTTTGACCTAGTGGCAGCATGTGCTTCCTCCGCACTCTCTCCCCCCACCTCTCTGGAGATATTGATCCCCAAGTATAGAGGCAGCATTTCCACAAACCAAACACCCCATGTTCCTGAAACAGGAATGTTAAATCCACCTCCCCATAACACTGCTCCCCATCACCATGTCTGGGTCAGACATAGCTAATCAATCACAACCTTCCAGTGATCCAGGCCTACTCATTGCACTCCTCATACAGCTGCCCCTCCTCCTCGTATATATGCAGATATATGTATATATGCATGCATTCAATATGTAGGAATACAACTGTCTACTACTTGCCGACCTAAAATACCCTTTTCTCGCTTTGTTCTTAATAACTGAGCCCAGGCAATATACCCAAGTGGAAATAACCCAAGTTCTCAGCTTCCCTTGCAGCTACATAGGGCTGTGGGACTAGTCTGCCAGTGAGATATTGGTGGATGGACTGGGTGTGATTTCCTAGGAGGGCTGCGTACAAGGAGGTCATTTGGGTGATAAAAGCCTTGCCCTTCTCTTCTTTCCTCCTCTTTGGTGTCTGGACCTCAGCTGGGATAGTTGGCACTCCAGCCATCTTCTTGGTCCATGAGGTGACCTCGAGGATGGCAGCCCTATGGTGAGGCTGGCAAACCAGAGCGAGGGAAGGCCCTTGGTCCCTGATGACTCCAGCACAACTGACCCCGTCCTGGCCTGCTTCCCTCCAGTCTGGGTGCACATGAGGAAATAAAACCAAATGATTTGGCTCCTGTGGTCTTGGTTCAAGTGCTCTTCCCAACAGCTACGAGCAATTCTTTGAAAAAAGACGCAAAGAATTGCACACCCAGAACCCTAGAGGTGGTACAGT
The DNA here is from genome assembly GCA_004024945.1 of Uropsilus gracilis. Classification (NCBI taxonomy): domain Eukaryota; kingdom Metazoa; phylum Chordata; class Mammalia; order Eulipotyphla; family Talpidae; genus Uropsilus; species Uropsilus gracilis. The sequence goes on along the minus strand of PVHY01028595.1, from coordinate 10,677 downwards.
CAGGGATCTTGGAGTTCAGTTCGTTGATTCACTGGCCGGTGAAGAGTTTCCCTACGTACCAGGTGCTGTTGGGCAAGGCTGCCCACTGCTGGCTTTAAGGGGAGAAACTGCCAGGGAAGACTGTGAGGTGAGAGGTATACGATGGGAGATCCTGCTATGCCCTCAAAGCCATGTCCTGGCTCTAGTCACAAGGTTGAGCCTCAGAGGCCTTGGGTGTGTGCTTTGCAGCCATCACTGACTGTGGCATGCGGGGAGGGGAGGAGAGGGGAAGAGCCGCCTTCATCCACGCTGATGGGCTGTCTTTGTCCTTCCAAGAGGACCCGAGTCTGTGAGCATGTCTGAGCCCCCTTTCCACCCCGGAGCCCCGAGTCTCACTTGGGCAGCCAGACAGACCTTGTCTGGCATTTTCTAAAATACCCACCGCTCCTGACACTCTAGGCTGGGCCTTCTAGACCCGTGTCTGCCCATCCGAGGCCTGTTCACGGAGCACCTCCCCCATCGGTGCTCAGCCACAGGCAGATCCCGCCATGGAGGTTTGGCCAACGGCTGCCATGTCGTCACTGACCTCTAGGTGGCGGTGGCTGCCTGCTGCCACCCGACTCACGCCTGGGGACGGGAAGTCCCATCCCCTCCACGGGAGCCGCAGCTCCTGTCTCTTCCCTCTGTGAGTTTTGGATCCAGGTACCTTCCTCTTTGCCTCAGTCAGAGAAGCCACCTGTCTGGCTTCCCGGTGTCTTGGCTGTGAACGGCGGATATCTTCTGACACAGTCTTGGCTTGTGTAGGGGCTTGGGCCTGGAACAGATGAAAGAACTAAGTCCGGACTCCGCCTCCCACTGACTCCCAGCCTTCAGGGCAAACCTGGCCCTGGGTGTTTTACCCTGTTATAAAGCCATGCGGAGGAGACACGGCCCCCGTGCAAGCCTGAGAGGTGGAAAAATGTTCGCCCCAACCCTGTCCTCCCATCGAAACTTGCTGAAACAAAGGCTCCCCCACCACCGACGCTGTCAGGAGGAAAAGTGGGCGCGTGAGTCGGTTGTTAGTGTTGTGAAGCCTAACTTGGCCGAATTGACTGGAGGGGGGAGGGGGGAAGGTGACAGGACAGGCTGCTTCTGATGACTGGAGCCTCTGTTTGAGCTCACGTGAGCCAGAAGTGCAGGGAGCTCTCTTAACACATCTGGAATGTTCTATTCTGTTCGTCTTTCATTCTTTGAGATGATTGCTGCAGCAGTTCTTAAATGGGATGCTTTTCAAGAGGAAGCTCACAGGCCGTAAGGCAGGCTGGCGGCTGTGTAGAGCTGTGTCCAGCTGCACGTCTGTGCTGCTCTGGGCAGAGCTGGAGCGGCCTCACCTGGGCTCTCGGTGACACATGCAGACCGCTGAGGCCTCCTGGCAAATGCATGTGCTGTGCTCCCCACGCACCATGCACCATGCTCTGGGCACACGCCATGCCATACACGCCAAGCACCGTGCGCCCTGCTCCCCACACGTGCCAAGCTCCCCACATGCGCCCTGCTCCCCACGCTCTCCACGTGCACCCTGCTGCACACTCCCCATAAGTGCCATGCCCCATGCTCCCCTGAACACCGCACGCTCCCAGCATGTACCACGTACCTGGTAGCCACGCGCCCCCTACACCACCCTGTGGGTACGACTGATTAAAGCTTCCAACGTGCGTTTTTGGTCAGGGCGATTCTCTCATGCCGGGCGGGATGCTGGCACGTCCCAAGGAGCACAGACAGAGGCCTGGAGTGAGAGAGCCACGGGAGGGAGGACGTCGGTGTGAACGCACCCCTGGCACGCCACGCCTGCTGCTTCCGGGACTCCCGGCATCAGTTCTAGGGGGGAGTCCTGCATCGCCTCCACATTTCAAAAGTTTGAGCTAGAAAGTCGCCCCTGGCCTGTTTCTGGAGCGTGGAGGGACGCGTTGGCGCCTGTGGTCGGCTCAGCGTGGCCCCAGCCCGCTGTGGCCAGGCCTCCGTGTCCGCCAGCTGCCGGCTTGCTGTGTGTTGTGCAGATGAGTTAAAGAAACCCAGAGAGGGAAGACGTGGGGCGCCGAGGAGGCAGCACGCACGCTTTGGGCTGCTTTGCCGGTCTCCTCTGTTTCTCCCCAGCCTTCTCACCGTGCAGACTACACAAGCAGGCGCTTGCTCGCTGGCCCAGAGTGGACCCTCTGGGAGGACGACTCTCCAGATGTTGGGCCTCCTCTTTTGGGCTGATTCTTTTGCTGCAAACCCTTGTGGTAAACTGGCTTAAACGGAACCAGATCTGTTGGCTCCTGTCAGCGGAGTTCAGGTACAGCTTGATCCAGGGTCTCTCTCCACCCCTCGGCTCTGCTCTCTCCATCCCGCGGGGCATTATTCCCTGGTAGGTTCCCCTCTTTTCCAGGGTCAGCTGCTGCCCTGAGCTGACGTCCTCACCAGCCAAGTGTAGGTCAACCCCACACCTGGTTTCTAGTGGGGGCTCCTATGGCTCCGCATGCCCTTGCCTTGGCGTGGGCAGGGCCTCGGCTACTGGACTGTGACTGCAGCTGACTTCCAGCCTCAGGCTGTGCTGGCTCCACAGGGCCCCCAGAGGCTAAGGAGAACTGGGGTGCTGCTTCCAAAGGAGGCACGCAGGTGCCAGGCGGGTCGAAACACCCCCGCGCTCACCATGGAGGCTGCCTCCCGAGGGTCGGGCGAGTGAGGTTTGGGCCAGTCTGAATGTACAGGCCATGGTGGGGGGTGTCATGTCTGGATCATAAACCCACAAAGCAGAGAAAGCTCCTCAGTGACCGAGCAGGAGCAGGTGGGCTCCTGTGGAGACGCTGCCCGTGGGTGCCGGCTGCCTGCCCCGTTCAGGCAGCTGCCCTGGCACGTCAGCCTTGGCTCTCTGGGATAGCTTGGTGCCCTTCCAGCACATCATCGCTTCTGTCATGTAGCAGAGTGCTTTCTCTTCCCAGCCACCAGAGTCTGTGACTGCGAAGGGAAGGGCCAGCGTCTCAGTAAGACCAGCTTGAGGGTCTCTCCGGGAGGGCAGTGCCCGGCCTTTCCACACGGAGCAGAGCCTGGCAGGGGTGGAGGGCTGCACGTGGGGAGACACGACCAGACACTTCCAGGAGAATTAGCAGCAGAGGGAGGAAGAGGGTCATTCTCTGTCGCACTGGAAGGGACACGCCTGGGCATCCTTGATGGATTATTGCCTGTCCAGCCCGTTCACTTATACCAGACCCTCTGGGCTGAATGACAATGGATCACTCGGCCCACAGCTTGGCGCCCCGATGCACTGGGCTGTCAATGTGTGCATTCAGAGCCGTCTTGGGGGGCAGATTGCTTTCCTGTTTCCAGAACGGAGCATCCTGCTTGTTTGGATGCTAAACTCCTCTATAACCATTTCATCCTTACGAATGTCCTGCTTTGAAAGGATCTTGGTATAATCAAACAAAAGAACACTCTTCCTACCTAGCTTTGCTCTAGATGGCCCTCTTCCCATCTCCCCTTCCCCTTTGTGGATGGGACAGACATTATCCCTTTACTCAGATGTTGCCTCCTCCAGGAAGCCCTCCATGATGGGCTCCGTGATCATTCCATGCTGCTTCTGTCTTGTGCCCTCTGTGCTTCCCTCTATCATAATCTTTTCTCCGCTGGACTATAGTTTTCATCTTTTTTTCTTTGCTCACCAATGTGTGAGCTCTTTCGTGCAAGCACATAGCTCTGGCTAATAATAGCTGATTTTTATTTACACCTGAAGCCAAGTGGCCAATCTTAAGCACAATCCTAGAAGGGGTGGCCTGTCTGTCTCTTCATTTTGCATTTTCAAATCAAGGCATGTGGAAAGAAACGATTTGGCGTTTCAGATCCCACAGGAGGGTTTCTCCTGACGTGTCCTTGTCTTATAAACACCCAGGCCTGCATGGTCATGACGATGCTAGATACCCACGTCTCAGCTGTCGTGTGGGCCACCTGGCTCAGGCCTGGCCTTGAGCAGGGCTTCCTAGTCCTTGCCCCTCCCCGGTCCTACTTGCCCACCCCCTCTCCACTGGCGGAAGTTTCCTCTTTGCTCCTGGATGATTATTCCAGCTGACCTCAGGGCCTTCCTCTCACACTGCCCCATACGTCACACGTCTCCAGTTGTGTTTGGAGAACTAGCTCTTTGGTCTTCACGGTGCCCACCTAAGCCCCACTTACTTGGAAAATTGCATTTATTTCCATCACCGAAGTCCAATAGTCAGCAGAGGAAACAAATCTGGAAAACGCAGAAAACCATAATGAAACCACGACGATAACATAGATCATAAAACCCTACCCACATCGGGAAATGGCTGCCTTTCCTGTTTTGACTGAAATCCTCCAGGCCTGATTTTGGGGCATGGAGCTGCACACGTCCAGGCGTGCTTTTCAGTAGCTTGTGAACGGTGCCCGCACTAAGTTATTTCAGAGTCACTCCTGCTTCCGCGCCCCCCCCCCAAAAGGATGTAACTGGTATTTATATCTGTGAAGAAAGAACCAGAAGATGCTCCTGCTTTCTCAGGGGAGTTAACACGAGCCATAGCTTCAGTGTTACATAGGGAGCAAACATTTTTCAGTAGGTGGGGAAAATAATGTAGAACATAGTATGTGTAGACAGGCGACATACTGCATGCGTGTACATGATGCTGTATATACCGTTGGATGGCCATGTATATATAAAGCGTGTGACTCAAGTGTTCAGGTTGTGACATGCAGGGTGAAGTCATACTTCCTTTTAAAGCCCCCCAAGCACAGTCCCCGGAGCCCCCAGCAACTTGATTACTGGAAATCGGTGGCTGTCACAATGGTTGCAGCTATTTCCGGGCTCCCGGGGGCGGGCTTGCCTGCACTCAGCGCCGCCCTTGTCATTTTCTCTGTGGCCCCCAAAGGTCACTGCTTCTGCTGAAACTGATGCTATGAGGCCACCAGACCCTGGGCCTGGCTGCCTGTGGGTGGCCTCTGTCACCCCACTGATGGGCTGGGGACCAAGGTACAGTGCTGCTGCCTCTTGCCTGTTCAAACCTCAGAATCTCAGCTGTTCCTCGTGTCCCCTCGGCACGCTGAGAACAGACTAGGGTGTCAGCGAGACTGCCCGCAGGGTCGGGTTGAACACAGCATGGGGAGAAGATGTAGTTGCTGCACTAGAACTCGCAGCCCCCTGCTGCAACACCAGGACCCTGGGCTCAGACCCATCCTCAGGAGTATGGTGTCTCCAAGCCCTTGAAGTGACCAGCTTACTGACCCTCACAGAAGGGGGCGCCTGGGCCAAGGACCCTGGCCCCCCAGACCCGCCCCTTCCTCCATTCTCTGACCAGGTGCTTTTGCAGCAGGCAGGACTGATGGCTGCAGTGGACCTCTAGCTCAGCAGAGGCTCTGCTGTGGCCTGAGGGAGTCGGAAGGTCCATTCCCAGGGACGCAGTGTGGGGACTGTCGCCACGAGTCTGCTCAGTCCATCCGTACCTGCTTGTCATCAGCGACCGTCCTGTGCATGACTAATCCTGGACTTTAGTTCAGAGCTGAAGAGTGGCCTTTGAGTAGGGGGCAGGCCAGCTCGGGGCAGTCCTAGTCCATGAGCTGGATGTTCCTGGAGCACATGGCCAGGTGCAGAAGGTGACAGACACCCTGCCTCTGTGGGGCTGGGGGGCGAGACCTGTCAACTGCTCGCCTCAACTGTGCTCCACGGGACGTCTGTGTCCATCTGTCCACCCATTCATCCATCTGTCTGTCCATCCACCATGCCTCTCTCCTTCATCTTTAAAAATGTCTCTCAGTGACTGTGCTGTGTGTCAGTCCTGGCATGTGGGCACAGGCACACAGCTCCCTGGCTTGCGGAGCTTACGCTCTGGTCTAGAGGAACAGGTAAAGCTGTGACTACCTTAGTGCCAGATGGTGGCCGTTCTGGGGAATAGGAGTGACAGTTGAGCCAGAAGCCAGAAAGAATTCAGGGACAAGCATTCTAGGCAGTAGGAACAGCAATGGCAAAGGCCCTGGAACTCCACCCCTCAATTCTGTGACATCTGGAACACGGCTTATCCCCAACTGCAGCATGCTCCCTCATGCCTCCTGGTCTCCTGGGGCCGCCCTGGCCTCCTTCATGTCCTGTTCACACACCCCCTGAAGCAAACCTGTGGTGTGCAGATACCTAGGTCTGTAGCCTTGGTGTCGGCGGGCTGCTCTATGCTCCCCCCACCTCCCCCCGTTTCATTCTGTTGGCCGGGTGTTAGCAGCAGGCAGGACTGACAGCTGCAGCAGACCTCTGGCTCAGGCCATCAGCCCTTATGGGTGATCGCGAATAACCGTTCCGGGGAGAACAGGCAGAACTGGCTCTCTGCCTCCTCTATGCTGTTTGTTCCATATCCTCCTCCTTCTTTAAAGGCATGCCGGGCGGTGTGGCAAAGCTCAGTAAATAATGCATTTCCATTTCCACTAGTCGGCCTCATTTACATAACCCAGCCAACTGAAACGTCGTTTTTTCTCTGGCTAAGTTATTCATCACATTCCTGGCGTTTGGCTGTGATAATATCACTCCATCAGCACGGTCGTACAGTAATTCAGGCATTTTGTTCTAGCAACGAAGACACTTATAGTTAATAACACATGAAGCCATTTCATTAAAAGGAAAGTTTTGTTAGGATACATTAACACGGGCTGCCAACCAAAACACCAATCATTTCGTTCCTCACGGATTAAGGAAACGAAATGAATTAGGACCAGAGCCACTTTTTAAAAGAGTCTCCGTGGCTTTAATGTCATCGGACTGGCTTTGTCTTCAGCAGTCGGCGAAGAGGGCGCCAGCATCTGTTGACAGCACTGCCGTCCCCTGACATGGAGCCCAAATGGCCTCGGCGCTGGACAGCATCCCTAAAAGCCCCATTTGGACATCCGGGCTCTCTGGGTCCAACTCTGCCCCCCCCCCCTTGCTCCCCGCCTCTGCGGTCGGCCAGGAGGAGCTGCAGGACTTGTGTAGAAATGCAGGTAAAATCCCTGGCTCATGACAGGTGCAGCTAGAAATGGAACACGCCTCCAGCTCACTGGTGTTGTCACAGTTAAGACTTCTGTGGCTCCTGGATGTCACTGCCCGCACGAAGACGTGTGCGTGTGTCTGTCTGTCAAGGGCGCAGGATCCCATCACGAGCGCCTCCTGACATCTGCAGAGGGGTGGGCTCCGTCAACCCATGCCAAGGCCGCCGGGCCTCCCGCCCAATGCTCTGCAAACCTGCGGTGCGGAAAATGCGTGTTCCTTGCTCCAGGCCTCAGCCCAGCAGGCTGCTCCGCAGGGTCCGCTCTTGCCGAGACTTACGGCCGCCACCAAGCATCGCCTGCGAAGGCCTCCTCCTAAAATAGCCCTCGTGTCTGGGCGCCTGGTGCAGCTGTGACAGGGGCTGTAAAAGGCCAGGCCAGCCTGCAGCGTGGAGAGCTGCGCCGAGCCCCTGCGGTCACTCCGTTGCGGAGCACCCCAGGCTTTGCTTCGATCGCCTGCCCCGGAGGGTCATTGCCTGAACTCTGCTGTTTTCGTTGACAGATTTTTGGAAGCACAGAGGCTGCTTCCTGGCCCTGCCCGCAGACAAGCGCATTGTGTTCGCATGTCTCCTCCCGCCTCGCGTGTGACAATTAATTAGGCGCCGTAATTACCTGCTTTAATTTCATGATTGCGCATCCCATAATTACCCCTAATTCTGTCATCGGGAAGTTCGGGTCCACAAAGGCAGAGGACGAGGAAGGTGAGGGGCTCGCGATACTAGCAGCTGCCAATGCTTGCTGCCTATCAGGCACAGCGTCTCACCACTCCCGGCAGGATGGGTCTTGTCCCCATTTTACAGATTGAGGAGATGAGTCTTAAGAGGAGGGTCCTCCCCCCCCCCCCCGCAGGGTCACCACTCAAAAGGGGAACAGTGGGGATTGAACCTAGGCCTCGCTCCCACATACCATCCCCTTTCCTCCACGCCTTGCTCCCTCTTGCATGCAGGTGGCAGGCAGGCGGAAGTCCCAGCAAATACTGGCCCGGCAAGTGCTGACCTCACATCCGGGACTTCAACTGACTTCAGAGCCTTTGACTCTTCATACTCCCTCCCCCCTTCTCTTCCTGCTCCTTCCCCCAGGGGTTGTGTATGTGTGTGTAGGGGGAGGTTTGAAGAGGTGAATCCATGAACCCAGCATCAGTTGGCAGAAGGAGGTAGCCTAGGGGTTCCTGTCAGGTGGCCTGAGGCCCGAAACCAAGGCCCGATTCTGGCCCGCTTGGAGCAGACACCTGGCTTCATGTGAGGTCAGTCATCAGAGCTGACTCTCCACATCCTGGGCCCTTAAGTGAGGGTGAAGCGTCACTCTGCTTTCACACTCCGAAGGTACAGCTGTTATTTTGTGTTTCCTTTTATATCCAGGTTTAATGTAAATGCCAGGTGCCTCCTTTCTGCATTTATAGTTCCATTAACTTTCACGTCTGCCTACGCTTGTGTAACCCCTACCCAGAGGTCGAGAACATCTGCAGTACCTAGAAGGTTCTGTGTGCCCTTTGGTGTGCTGTTAAGAACCATAGCACATTGAAGCTCCTAAAGATAATCTCCTACGTTTTCTTCTAGTAGCTTTGGGATGTTAACATTCACATTTAGGTCTCGGATCATAAGAGAGCATTGACCAAAAGATCCATGTTGCCAACAGAAATGGTGCAAAAACCACATACATGCAAGCCCATAGCAACCTTACCCGGAATAACCCCAGCTGGAAACAGCTCAGATGCCTATCCGAGCAGAACAGGTCGGCACAGGATAGCATAATCTGTGCCGTGGACTACAATACAACAAAGAACAAGGGCAAAGGATGCATACGTACAACAGCACAGAGACGTGCACAACAGTGAAAGAAACCAGACACAGAGCATTCTCCGGATGCGTCCTTTTATGGGGATTCAAACACAGGTCATGGAGCCAGGGAAGAAAGCAGAACAGGTGGCTGCTGATTGGGCAGGGACTTGAGGGGCACGAGGAGGACACTCCAGCGGATGCTCTTGATCTGCTCGGTGGATGCTGTTTGTTGTTGCCTGTTCCTTCTCCTTCCCTCCGGGCCTGTTGCAGCCCACCCTTGGCGTTCTTCCAGTGGGAGAGCAACCTCACACCTGAGTCCTTTTACAACAGAAAAGACGCTTGCCCCAGTTCCTGACTCCAGATAATAGCCTCCTGTTTACCTACTTATTTGCTTATTTATTTCTTCGCTGTGTCCAGGGGATTGGACGAGGCGGGGTGTTTCACTGCTTGCTTTAAAGGGGAAACTGGGGTCTTGCCAGAAGAGGCTGGTGCTTTGCAGTCTTCCATGGAACTCTTATCTTTGGGGCGTGGGCCGGAAGACTGAACGTCCATCCAGATCAGCCGGGAGCAGGAGCCCTTTAGAATAAAACAAACCAAACACCCACCCAACAAGTCGGGGCATGAGCCCTTCTGGTTGTCAGTGAAGTAAATTCACAGCTCGGGCACCTGTCATTCCAGGGCGCCGCTTGAGGGGGTGGACAGGTGAGCTGGCGCCCCTGGCCAGCCGGGGAAGCTCCACGGGCATGGCTAGGGGTCTTGGCAGAGGGCGGGGGAACTTCTGAATGTGTGAGGAACAACGCAGAGTCACGATTTGTCCCCCATGATGCTAACGTCTTTAATCTGCTAAAACCTGACGATTGCAGTCATCCGCTTCAAGGTTGCGAAACGCTTCGGCCTTTGCTGATCGCGGGTCACGGGAGCTCTTTGTCACGCGGGATTTTCCTCTCTGGGCTCCGGTAATTTCCTCAGCTCGGGTCATTTGTTAAAACGCATCGATTCCTCTCTCGCCTTCTGGTCCCTGGCACTGCGGCGGCCAATGTCCCTGGGCGCCGTGAGGGCCTGGGAACAGCTGACAAAACGACCCCCAGAGTCTTCCCTCACACGCCACACCCTGGCCGAAATAAAGGCAGGTCTGTCCAGCTGTGTTTGCCCCCTGGACACTGCTTCCCGCCTGCCTCGCCCGGAACTGCTGCTCCCGGGAGCCTCCTGTCCCGAGGCTCCTGGGGAGCGGGCTGTGTGTGTCGTCCCAGCCTGCCTGCCATCTCGTGCCCCACCCCCACCCCGGGCCTCGACAGTGACCCCCGAGTCCTATCTCTGCGCACACCGGTGTCCGTGGGTGGGGCCTTCTCCCAGCCCTGCCCATTGGAAGGAGCTTCCAGGGAAGTCACCTCTGTCCCCACTGTCGCCCACAGGTCTACATCCGGATCAAAGACGACGAGTGGAATGTGTACCGGCGCTACGCAGAGTTCAGGGCTTTGCACCACAAGCTGCAGAACAAGTACCCGCAAGTGAGGGCCTACAGCTTCCCGCCCAAGAAGGCCATTGGGAACAAGGTACTGCCGGGCCCTCCATGTCCTCCAGTCGCTGTGGGCCCTGGGTTCCTGGCGGGCACGGGCAGCTTGGGAGCCGTCAGCCGCCATCCCCCCCACCTAAAGGCCTTCTCCTGGCCGGTTGTTTCTGGAAGCTTCCCTTGGGCTAGGCAAGCCCGCTCTGAAAGGGCCGGAGAGCAGCTGTTTCTGACTGTGTGGTCTGTGGTGTCCCTGCTGCAACCTCCCCTCTGTCACAGCGCCAACGTGGCCAGATGGCGGGACGCAGAGACCATGCTCTGTTCTGGTCTATTTTTAAGACAGGGTAGCAGCCGGAGTTGGCCTGTGAGTCAGTCTGTGGACCCTGT
>PVHY01028594.1:0-15056 GCA_004024945.1 Uropsilus gracilis | reverse complement strand
TGTCGTTACTTCAGCCTGTGCAGTAGGGGTGGCACTTTCTCTCCCTGTAGGTTGTGTGTTGGATAGGTTGGCTCTGCTCCATGGGTGTTCTTTTCTTCCCAGGGCCAGTGAGATAGCTTGTTCTTGGGCATGTTCATCTTACAGATACTAAAAAGTGCATGAGAACAAATGCGAAAATGCAAGACTTATAATGGCCCAGACTTGAAGTTGTCACACTGGCACTTATCTGTTATCACTCAGATCAGATATCATTCACCAAAGCAAGTTACATGGCCAAACCCAACACCAAGTGGCAGAAAATCCACTCCACCCATGATGAGAAAGGCAAGTGGCTGCATGCAGGTAGGGATGATTAGTTGAGATAATTTGGGGATGAGTAATGTTCCCCTTTCATGTCTTTTTTTTTTTTTTTTGGAGACTATGTCTCGCTATTTTTGCCCATGGAACTGCAGGCTCCCATTGCCCGTGGTACCACAGATTCAAGCAATCCCCAGCTTCAGCTTCCCAGGTAGCTGTGATTACAGGCGTGAGCCACCACACCCAGATAAATTTTTGGTACTAGGTCTCACTATGTTGCCCCAAGCTGGACTCAAACCGCGATCCCTAGCCCCAGCCACTTCATAGGCTGAAGCTTACAGGCATGAGCCACTGTGCCCGGCTCCCCCTTTCATGTCTTGATATCTCATTTTTGGATTCACAGAGACGGTAGTAGTGCTGACTCATGGTGAAGAGCTAAAAGAGATGGGCCCAGGGGGCTAGAAAATGAATGTATTTAAAGAAATGGTTTCTAAGATTGTCAGCAGCAAAAATGAAAGTGTAAAGGGATATGGTGGACATAACTTTTTTCTGAGTCAATATTATAATTCCAGGAAATCCAATATGGCATCACAGCTATAATCTCTATGCCAAGAAATAGTACTCCAGTGGAGAGGAACCAGTTAGGGGGTTCAGGAAATAACTGTACTCCGTAGAGTAAGAAAAGTTCTGTACACATCAGGAAAACAACACATAAAAATGTCAGTTTAGAAAAGGTCAGAGGTAAAGTGTGAGCATGACAGTGAGCACTTCCCCAAGGGTAATGGGGCAAGATTATTTTTAAAAATGTATATATTTGGTTTTAAATGGAGGAAATACCCCCCCATCAGGTATTAATGGGGCAAGGTTATTTCAGGTCCCAGAGAGCTGGTTTTGTGTAGACTTGGCTAGAGACAAAAATGCAGTAATTGAAGATATTCAGTGCCTGGCAATAAATAAAAGCATGGGTTCACCCTGCTAGCTCACACTGCTTCTTCTCTCTTGTAAATGCATTACCTTTTGTCCCCCAATCTGCCATACCACTTGTCCAAGTGACTCAGTTGGCAATTTATTACTTTCCTTATCTGTTTTTCATTTGTCACATGTGGCTCATGTGAGAAATCACGCAATTAGTTAATTTTTCATGTAATTATTTTTTAAAAAGAAAATTCAGAGCAGGACCATACCAAGAGAGATTCTGATTGTTTAAGGTATAGAACTTGGCTTCACAATGTCAGAAGACCCAGCAACTATCAACTAATGAAAGATGGATAAGGAATTAAAAGTAAATCATTACAGGGGCTTACTCTGATAATCCCAGAATAGGTTCCTAACGCGAGCTAGTTACATGCATTTGGCAGAAAGGTGGCTGGGGCCTGGCTATAAACGCTACGTGAAATAGGGGAGGTGCTTGCTTCAAGCACTTATGGGAAGAAATGGAGGCAGGCCAAGCAGTATTGGGAACTCTTTTAAACTTCCTCATTTCTGAATTCAGAGTAAGCTCATGTTTACCTTTCCAGCCTCACCCCCCACAACTTCCCCATCTGTATTCTATCTACTGCCAATGAGCACTATTTCCATTCCCCAAAGTTGTTCTGCTCTTTCCTTGTTCGTCTATGCCTTCGATTGTGCTGTTCCTTTCATTCAAGATGCTGTCTTTCCAACTTTGTCTATCAAATTATTGATATTTATTCAGGACTCTCTCCAATTCCACTCCATGTATGAAGCAGATTCTGCAAACAAGTATGATTTGTTCCTACTTTAACTCCCTGTATGTGTTTATTCCATCCTTTCCCTCCTCTTTCCTTTGTATTAGTTATCTGTTGGATGTGCAGCCTATATTTTTCTGAGTTTATTAAGATGTGTCTTCCAATTCTCCAAAGACATACATGACCAACAGGCATGTGAAAACAATGTTTATCATCACCTATCATCAGGGAAATACAAATCAAGCCCCAATGAGATACCAACTCATATCTGTGAGAATGATTCATATCAAATAACATGTGTTGGTGAGGACATGGACAAAAGGGCATCTTTGTACACTGTTGGTGGGAATGTAGACTGTCAGCCCCTATGGAAATGAGTAGAGCAGTTTCTCGAAATATTAAAGATAGATCTGTCTTATGACCCAGCTACTTCATTCCTAAGATTTCTACTCAAAGAATGCAAAAACACTAATTTAAAGGCGTATATGTGCTCCATATTCATTGAAGTGCTATTTACAACAGTCAAGTTATCAAAACAACCTTAGTGCTCTAAGACAGAGGGGTGTATTTAAAAAGGTGTGATAGATACACCATGGACTACTACTCAGCTATAAAAAAGACAAACTCTTGCCATTTGTCACAACCTAGTGGAACTGGAAGGGATAATGCTGAGCCTAATATCAGAAGGAGAAAGACAAGTACTAGATGGTTTCAGTGATATACCAACTTAGGCAAAGCAAAAGGTCAGACAAAACCAAATCAGTAACAAACCTTACAAATCTGACTGTCAAATTCATGCTATGAGATAGGGAAGGGGATGGCGGAAAACACAATGTGAAGGAGGCACAATGAACCATGATGGAGGACTATGGATGCCTTGGTGATTGGTGTGGTGACATGCATTTGAGCAGATGTGATCCTGTGCATTTGAATCATCTAGCAGATGTGATCCTGTGCATTTGAATCATCATTACATTCTGTAATATAATGTTGAAAAGCATTGTTACCTCATATTAAAGAAAAATGTGTTCTCAAAGTCTGTGCTCTTAAAAGATTCTAGTTGGTCTAGAGGGGAGTGCAAACAGGTAAATGGGAATGGCACCATTTCCATCCAAGACTAAATAGAAATATACAAAAGTGCTATGGGAAGGGAACTGTATCCAGTCTTATAGAAGCAAGATCCTGAGAGTAAAAGGTAAATATCATTCCTGCGGCATCAGTAGCCTGTACAAAGAACCTGAGGTTATTCATAAATTACTATTACTGAAGAGTAATCCAGAAAATATTTATATTTAGAGTTCGGCAAATTAATAACCCAAATGTATAAATTACACACTTTCTAATTTGGCACATCATTGGCAACCTTTAATCAGTCACCGCTAACTTCAATTTATAAAAGGAAACCAGACTCAGGGGTCAAATGATTAATCTGGAGTCGATCAAATTCAAAGTAGCAGAGTGAGGATGACAACATAGGTTTTCTGATGCCAAAGCCATGCTCTTTACACTACATTCTGCCTCTCCTGATAGGAGAGAACTGAGCAAAAGGTCAAGGAGAAGCTATGCAAAAAAGTTTAAGAGTTGGAAGATAAATGACAGAAACGTTAGTTTTTGCCCATGACCAACTGTGCTTAATAAAGGATACAAAGTCCAAAGCCTAATATGTAGACCAGAATGCCTTAGTTTCTTTCTGGATATTCTTTTCTACTTTAAGTGGTTGGCACTGCTATTCACAAAGGTAATAAAAAAAAAGGTGGGTGGTGGGGGGAGCACAGTATGACTTCTAACCTACTTTAAAAAACTGACGTGGATGCAGTGACTGACGGTAGCCAGCAATGTCAAAACATTTGAGGGTAAAGAATTGGCTTGGTGTTGCACAAATCCCCTGACTGAATTTTTAACGTCATTACCAGTGACATCCCAAAGGTCCACTTTGGCAAGGCATGGTGGCTCATGCCTGTAAGCTTCAGCTTACGAAGCGGCCGGGGCTAGGGATCGCGGTTCGAGTCCCGTCTGGGGCCTGTAGCGAGACCTAGTTCCAAAAAATATAGCTGGGCGTGGTGACGCACACCTGTAATCCCAGCTACCTGGGAAGCTGAGGCTGGGGATTGCTTGAGTCCGTGGTACCCCGGGCAACGAGAGCCTGCGGTTTCACGGGCAAAAATAGCAAGACCTAGTCTCAAAAAAAAAACAAAAAAAAACAAAAAAAAAACCAAAGATACATCTTAAGAAAAATAGGCTATTACTAACTGAAGACAGAATTTCATTTCATTTCTACTTAAGAAATAGAAACATGCCAGATAAAACATTTAATAGGAGTAATAATGGTTTTGTAAAATCTAACAAATTGTAAATTCAAAAATTCTGGCCTCTACAGAGAGTGGTACTGCCCCCCTCGGTAAAATGTGAAAATTGCAGTTAACAACTAAAAATACTGTATCCATAAACCAAATGTAAATGGCGCCCCTAATTAATAGCCTTGAGTGGTAGAAGGAAACCTTAGCAATCACTCCTCATCCTCTATATAAAAAATTAGACTAAGAGAATACATTTCCTTCAGATTTTCTTTTACATGATGTCATTTTATCTTTGAAACCTTGTGAAACAGACATGACAGGTTGTATACCAATGTTCTGAGTAAGAAAAGAGAGCTCAAAGAGTTTAACCCTGGATTATGAACACAAGAGTAAAAATTGACCACCCAAAGGTTTTTGTTTTCTATAGTATCATGAGACCATGAGTTTCCATTAATAGTAAGGAGTAATAATAACAAAGAAAAAAACCTTGGCATTTTACTGTTCTGTTTATGTGGTCTGATAAGGAGGTGGACTGGAGCTTTGGACTTATTTCCAGCTGTTACTGGCAGAGTGACCTTAGGCTAACTTTTTACATCTCTGAAATCACAAGCATGGACTTTGACGTCTCAAGGGTTGGTGTGAGGTCAATGGAGATCATGGTGGAGAAAGTGCTGAGGAAACAGCATGTCAAGTGATTAGATGGTAAAAACAAATTCTGGACAACTCATGTCTTAGAATATTCAACTGTTGGTGTATTGATCTGAGGAACATCTAAGAGATATAAGAATTTGAATCTGAGGAACATCTAAGAGCTATAAGAATTTGACTTGAATGGCAGAAATGAGAACATGAAAAGAAATGTATGTGCTCTTGTTTGGGAAATGATATGATGAAAGTATTTAATAAGCCCATTTACAGATTCAATCTATTACCAATTAAAATCCCAGTAGAGTTTTTAATGGAACCTGAGTAAGCTATAGCAAATGACTTATGGCAAAACATGCCACAAGTAATATTTTTAGGAGAAAAAGATTATAATGTAAGATTTAATCTGTCAAACTTTTAAATGATTGTGATCATTTTCTAGTATTATCTTAGTAAAGAATATAGAATGATGAAGTAGAATGCAGATAAAAGTGGATAAAAATTAGCATTTAAGATGTCGCTTTATTGCAAATCAAATGAGACCAAGTAATGAAATTAGATCACTGAAAAAAATGTGTCAAAGACAATGGATATGAATATGAAAAAACTAGAGTGATATCTTGTATCAAGTCTAAAATTATTCTAAATTGATGAAATAATTAACCATTAAAAATCATCTGTCAGGGTATCATTTAGTAAGATTAAAAACTAAGCCCCCACTCCTTGACCAGCAGGAAGATTTGGGAGGCTAGCATAGGTAAAGGGAGTTGACAAGGTTGCTATGAGAACTGGGCCCTAAGTCTGATCATCTTGACCAGGAACGAAGAAGCTGGGCCAGGGCAGATTCGTTGTCAAAAGTCAAACACCAAGACCAGACATCCCAGAACTAACTGGCCCAAACCAACTCCCCGGTCATGAAAAGTCCTCAAAAAGGGAGCCCCAAAACCTTGCTCGAGCATAAGATGTCTCCCATCTTACCTGCTGCTTCATTTGGAAGTATATTTTGACAAATCTGCTTTTACTGTTGCCCACTCTGTCTCTGGTGAATTCTTTCACTCCAGTGCCTCTGATATACACCTCAGTTCTTTCCTGTAACACCATCGACATACAAACTTGGGAGAAAATGGAACCACAGGTCTTAAATTGGTTGTAGAAAGGAGGGATAATTTCTTGATTATGAGATAAAAATGTCAAGATATGATTACTAAATTTAAAAACCAAAGCCCCTATTCCTTGTCCAGCAGGCAAGTTTGGGAGACTAGAATAGATAAAGGAACACTCTCAACAAAGGACAGATCAAAAAAACAAAAGCTATACAAGGACACAAAAGTCTTAAAAGAAGACCTAGGCAAAATGGACCTAATAGATATCTACAGGATGCTACACCCACAGGGAAAAGAATACACCTTCTTCTCAAATGCACATGAATCATTCTCTAAAATTGACCACATACTAGGCCACAAGGCAAACATGAATAAATGCACAAAGATTAAAATAATACCAACTTCTTTTTCAGACCATAAGGGTATCAAACTAGAAATCAACAATGAAAAGAAAGCAAGAAGAAAATCCAACACTTTGAGACTGAACAACATGCTACTAAAGGAAGAACGGGCAGTTGAGGAAATTTAAGAAGAAATTAAAACTTACTTCAAAACAAACAACAAAGAAGACACAACTTTCCAAAATGTCTGGGATGCAGCAAAAGCATATCTAAGAGGAAGTTTCATAGCAATACAGGCCCATATCAAAAACCAAGAAACTAACCAAAAAAAACAACTTAATCTATCAACTTGAAAAATTAGAAAAAGAGCAACAAAAAACCCAAAACCCAGCAGAAGACAAGAAATAGCAAAAATAAAAGAAGAAATAAATAACCTAGAAGCCAAAAAGACTATCCAGAAAATCAACAAAACCAAAAGCTGGTTCTTTGAAAAAACAAATAAGATTGATAAGCCCCTTGCAAATGTCACAAAGGAAAGAAGAGAAAAATTCAAATAAACAGAATCACAAATGAAAGAGGAGAAATTACAACAGACACAAAAGAAATCCAAAGGATAGTAAGACATTACTATGAACAACTATATGGAAATAAATACAACAACCTGGATGAGATGGACAGATTCTTAAAAAGACAAAACTCCCCAAAATTAAACAAAGAAGATATAGAGAACTCAAATAAATCAATCACAAGCAGTGAAATTGAAGAAGTTATCAAAACTCTACCTAAAAACAAGAGCCCAGGACCTGATGGCTTTACAAATGAATTCTACCAGACATTCAAAGATGAAATAATACCTGCACTACTAAAGCTTTTCAAAAAAATTGAGAAAGAAGGAAAACTGCCAAACACATTCTATGAAGCAAACGTCACACTCATATCAAAATTAAACATGGACAGTACCAAGAAAGAAAAAAAAGACCAATTTCCCTAATGAATATGGATGCAAAAATTTTAAATAAAATCCTGGCAAAGCAAATCTAATGATGCATAAAAAGCATTATTCACCATGACTAAGTGGGATTTGTCCCAGGGGCACAAGGATGGTTTAACATGTGGAAATCAATTAACGTAATACACCACATCAACAAAGAGAAAAACAAAAACTACATGATAATGTCAATAGATGCAGAGAAAGCATTCGACAAAGTCCAGCATCCATTCATGATAAAAACCTTAAAAAATTAGGGATTAGGGCCAGGCACGTTGGCTCATGCCTGTAAGCTTCAGCCTATAAAGCGGCCGGGGCTAGGGATCATGGTTCGAGTCCCACCTGGGGCTTGTAGCGAGACCTAGTTCCAAAAAAATAGCTGGGTGTGGTGGCGCGTGCCTGTAATCCCAGCTACCTGGGAAGCTGAGACTGGGGATTGCTTGAGTCTGTGGTACCCCAGGCAACGAGAGCCTGCGGTTCCACAGGCAAAAATAGAGAGACCTAATCTCAAAAAAAAAAAAAAAATTAGGGATTAAAGGAACTTACCTCAACATAATAAAAGCCATCTATGACAAACCTATAGCAAACATCATTCTAAATGGGGAAAAACTAAAATCATTCCCGTTAAGATCTGGAACCAAGCAAGGATGCCCACTCTCCCCACTACTCTTTAACATTGTACAGGAAGTTCTAGCTAGGGCAATAAGAAGGCAAGAGAAAGACATAAAAGGGATGCAAATAGGTAAAGAGGAACTGAAGGTATCATTATATGCTGATGACATGATTCTCTATATAGATAACCCAAAAAAATCCACAGAAAGATTGCTTGAAATAATAAACCAGTTCAGTAAGGTAGCTAGATACAAAATCAATACACGGAAGTTGGTAGCTTTCCTATACACAAAAAGTCAAATAGAAAAAGAAGAAATCAGAAAAACCATCCCATTTACCATCACACTGAAAAAAAAAAAAAACCTGGGAATAAACCTAACAAAACATATGAAAGAACTATACAAAGAAAATTTTAGAACGCTGCTAAAAGAGATAGAAGAAGACATAAGGAAATGAAAAGACATTCCCTGTTCATGGATTGGAAGAATTAATATCAAAATGGCCATCCTACCAAAGGCAATCTGCAGATTCAATGCAATCCCAATAAAAATCCCAATGACATTTTTTAAAGAGATAGAACAAAAATTACTGAAATTCATATGGAATAACAAAAGACCTCAAATATCAAAAAGCCTCCTGACCAGAAAAAAAGAGAATGGAGGTATTACAATTCCAAACTTCAAATTATACTACAAAGCCATAATAATTGAAACAGCATGGTACTGGTACAAAAACAGATGATCAGATGATCAGATCAATGGAACAGAATTGAGTGCCCTGAAATAAAACCACACATACATAGTCAACTAATCTTTGACAAAGGAGTGAAAAACTTACATTGGAACAAAGATAGCCTCTTCAATAAATGGTACTGGGAAAATTGGACTAAGACATGCAAAAAAAATGGACCAAGACAACTTCCTCACACCTTGTACAAAAATCAACTCAAAATGAATAAAAGACTTAGATGTCAGACCTGAAACCATAACATACATAGAGGAAAACCTGGGCAAAACCCTCCATGAATTACAATTCAGAAATCCCTTTCTGGAAACATCAACAGATTGCAAAAAAATGAAGGAAAACATAAACAGATGGGACTACATCAAACTAAAAAGCTTCTGTACATCAAGAGACAACAGAAAAAACAAAAAGAAGCCCAACTGCATAGGAAAAAAATCTTTGCCCTCCACATGAGTGACAAGGGTTTAATAACGAAGATTCACAGGGAACTGACACAACTAAACAAAAGCAAGACAAGAAGCCCAATCAAAAAATGGGGAGAACTAAAAAGACACTTCTCCAAAGAGGAAATACAAATGGCCAACAGACACATGAAAAATTGCTCAATGTCACTAGCAATAAGGGAAACGCAAATCAAAACCACAATGAGATACCACCTTACACCAGTAAGAATGGCCCACATCCAAAGAACGGGCAACAACAAGTGCTGGGAAGGATGTGGAGAGAAAGGAACACTCTTACACTGCTGGTGGAAATGGTAACGGTCCAACCACTATGGAAAGCTGTGTGGAGGACCATGAAATTAATGAAAATGGAACTACCATTTGACCCAGCAATTGCTCTCTTGGAAATCTACCCTAAAGAGACCTCAACATGGGTACAAAGGGACACCTGTGCTCGGATATTTACTGCTGCACTATTTATAATTGCAAGGACTTGGAAGCAACCTAAATGCTCCAAAACAGAGGACTGGATGAAAAAAATGTGGTACATATACACAATGGAATATTAGTCATCAATTAAACAAGACAAATTTGATGATTTTATGATAACATGGATGTACTTAGAATAAATCATATTAGCAGAAATAAGTCAAAAAGAAAAAGACAAAAACCAAATGGTTTCTCTAATATATGGGATATAGGGAAAAAAATAAACAAATGCCATGAGGAAAAGTCAAAACAAGCTAAGCATCTAACTGAAGCACACAAATTCATGCAGGGGGGAAAGGGGTCGAATGGTGGGGAGGGTGGGGGGGATAAACCCCTGGGATTACAATGATGTGAAATTTATATATAAATATTTTTTTTAAAAAAAGAGAATAGATAAAGGAGCAGATGGTTCTGCCAAGGGAAAAGGTACCATTAAGCTGATGAGCTGTTATGATAATTCAGATCATCAGTCAGGATCCCCCAAGGTAAATATCCAAACCAATCCATCATGCCTCAAGAGTCTCTGGATCCCTACTGGCTCACAGCAGACCCCTCCTGTCTCAACTGCTGTGTGTTTCAGTAAACTGCCCTCTTTGTTCTCCACAGTTTTTGGTGAATTCTTTCACCCCAGCACCTCCAGCTTCACCCTAATATTACACTGCCACAAGAACCTGTGGATATATTACTTTACATGGTGAAGGGAAATTTTCAGATCTGATTAAATTAATATTTTTTTCACATGACATATGGTGATTTATTTAGAGTTATAGATTGCCTCCCCATCATTTTTTTAAATTTTATTTTTTATTGATTTCAAACACAAACACATATATCATTGTCTACCCTGAGGTTCTCCCATCACCTTGTCACCTGTGAACCATCTTTGTCTCTTGTGCCCTCCCCCCTCCCTATTTCTCTCCTCCCCCTCTCTTGCTCTATGCTTCAATTCTGTTGCCAGTTTTAAATTTTCTTGTCTATTTGTTTGTTTTCCCTGTACCCTTCATATAAGTGAGACCATGCCGTAATTCTCTTTTTCTTTCTGGCTTACTTCTGCTAACATGATTCCTTCTAGCTACACCCATGATTCTGTGAATGATATAAGTTTGTCTTCTTTGATTGATGAAAAATATTCCATTGTATAGCTATACCACATCTTTTTCAGACATCTGTCAATTTTGGGGCATTTGGGTTGTTTCCATATCTTGGCAATTGTGAATAGTGCTGTGATAAACAACTGGGTACATGTGTCTTTTTTAATTAGTGTTTTTGTGTCTTTGGGTAGATTTTCTGTAGTGGGATTGCTGGGTCGAATGGTAGTTTCATTTTCAGTAGTTTGAGGGTCCTCCACACAGCTTTCCCTAGTGGCTGGACTCCCCACCAAATTTTTATGTTGAAACAATCTCTAGATGTGATGGTGCTTGGAGGTGGGTCCTTTGAGAGGTGATTAGGTCATGAAGATGGCACCCTCATGAATCGGATTAGTGCCCTTGTAAAGGAAAATTCAGAGAACCCTGACAAGTAAAGTTCTAGTAAGATGATAGCCATGTGAACCAGGAAGGATGCTCTTACCAGAAACTGAATTGGCTGGCAAATTAGTCTTAGAATTCATAGCCTCCAGAACTGTGAGAAATAAATATCTATTGTATATAAGTACCCAGTCTTATGGTATTTTGTTACAACAGCCTACATCGGTTAAGACAATTACCATGCCTGATATACTTCATTCTTTCTTCTTTTGTTAACTCAACTGTACACTTGGAGCAGATAGATTCTTAGAGATTATCTAAGAGATTATCATTGTTCTTTATCAAAAAGATTATCCTTTCTCTTTTTGAGAATGAGGACATTGTTTAAGGGGAATTAAGGGACTATTCAAAATTACAAAGCTTGTCAGTTACAAATTAGATCATATATAAGCACTACTTATTTTTTTATAAAAAGATTTGTCAAACCTCCCAATGACTATATGATCCGTCAAGTATAGTAACTCAATGCCAAAAGTATTACCTCATCCTTGCTCAAAATTAAAGAAATCAAAATGAAATTAACAAAATGCTGCGTATCACTTATAAGCTGAATAATGAATTAAAAATGAACCATGATGTCTAGTGATGGTAGGAGTTTGGGGAAACAAGCATTTTCACTGGTTGGAGGAGTGTCAATTAATTCAGTGATTTCTGGAGGGCCATGTGTCAATTGCAAATCACCACTAGATACACTTTTCACTTAGCAATCCCACGGCTATGAATTTACCCTAGAGATACACTTGGAAAAATTCGTCAACATGTGTTCAAAAGATTATTCATTAAAACATTGCTTTTCATACAGGGAAAACAACAATCAGCAAAACCAGAATTGGAAACTGCCTAAGTAGACTGGAAATACATTTCATATGGAATACTATATACCTACAAAAAATACAAATGTGTATGTCAAATTGGGAAAGGTCTATAAGATAAATTATTAAAAGGAAAAAGACATAGTATGCTGTCATGAATGGTTCCTGGTGTGTATTCTTCTTCTTTTTTTTTTTGAGACTAGGTCTTGCTGTTTTTGCCCATGGAACCACAGGCTCACGTTGCCCGGGGTACCACAGACTCAAGCAATCCCCAACCTCAGCTTCCCAGGTAGCTGGGATTACAGGCATGTGCCACCACGCCCAGCTATATTTTTTTGGAACTAGGTCTCACTACAGGCTCCAGGTGGAACTCAAACCGTGATCCCTAGCCCCAGCCACTTCATAGGCTGGCTTACCGGCATGAGCCACCGTGCCTGGCTCCTGGTGTGTATTCAAACAACACATACACAAACACATTTAAATGAATGATTACTAGAAAGAACCACATGGGATTTTAATAGTAGTTACATTTGTAGAGAGGCATGTGGAGGATGGTAAAAGGAAAGTTTTCACTTAATATCTTGTACTAATCTAAAATACAGATTTTCTGCCTATTCATAATGATTACTGATTTAAAATTTGTCAATAGCATTTATGTAGTTTGTGAAGTCATGGCTCAGTGTTTTATTCTTTATGTTTCTTGCTTCAAATGTATACTTCTCAGCCCGGTTAGCCATGCTGCCCGGCACTGAGCTCCCAGACATCCAGCCTGCTGTGCTCCTTTTGGGGTTCGGGGAGTGCAAGGTAGGGGGACCTTGCTGCCTGCCAGGTCGGTGGGGAGTGGCTGGGGGTGTCACCCAGTCACTGTACCACAAGGTGGCCAGGGAAGGCGGGGGTAGTAGCCCTGCTCACACACCTAGTTCAGCCATGCTGCCTGGCACTGAGCTCCCAGCCATCCAGCCTGCTGTGCTCCTTTCGGGTTTTGGGGAGTGCAAGGGAGGGGGGGCCCGGCTGCCTGCCAGGGTGGTGGGTAGTGGCTGGGGCCACCCCCTGGTCACTGTACCACAAGGTGGCCACGGAAGGTGGGGGTTGCTCTGCCCACACGCTGGGTTCAGCCATGCTGCCAGGCACTGAACTCCCACCTTCGCCGGACTCATGGGCTGGGGGGGTCCGGGTTGGCGGGGGGGGGTGGTGGTGGTGGTAGTGGGTCGTAAGGATCATTCCCTGTGGTCTTCTCCAAATCCCGTCAACCCTCACCAGAAGCAGCTAAATCAGCGATTCAACACCAGGTGCACACAAATACAGAGGTGAAAAAGAAGTATTCCGGAATAACAAACATGTCAGATCCATGGGACACAGGACTATAAGACTGATTATAGAGACAAACTACCTCAGATATACAACCTCTGTGATCTACAACGATGGGAATGGAATTTCCCGCTCAAAGATGCCTTCAGCATGATCAAAGGACCCTCCCACTTTAGGGGGTGAGGAAAGCCACAGAGATGGGCAGTAGCCCCATGACAAACCAGACCAACCATCTGCCAGGGACTATCTCGATCAAAAAATTTGATGCACAAACTTTGGCCGGGAGAATCGCCCCCAACACCAGCAACCAGAACTACAAAACAAAGAAGGAGCAAAATATGACAGAAGATGGGCCGGAGCAGCCGACCAGAAAGAAGGAGGCCCTGAAAGAACACAATCATGTGTGAACTGGTGGCCAGCAGCAAAAAGACACTTGGAAAACTAAGCACAGGCCACTGTGTCCCAGGAAACCACGTCCACACCGGACAAAAGGACACTGCTACAGGGAAGAAGAGGAAGAACCCAAGGGACTAAAAATTAAACAATAAATGGCAGTGAAAGAAGAGATGGAGAGACCAGGAGGGTGGGGAGGGGAGGGGGGGGTGGAACCCCCAAAAGGCAAATGTAAACAATACTTATTCAATAAAAAAATATATATATTATTAAAAAAAATTATACTTCTCTGTATAGTTTCTTCTTTCACTGATTTTAGGAGTCAATTTTTCAATGTTTACATTGAATTACACCCTTGTTAACGAATAAAATGTCTATGGAAATTTAATTGAAAAAAAGTTGCAAAGTATAATTTTTCCTTAACACGCAAATGAACCTGGGGAAAGATAACTGTTACATTATATCCATAGATGGATGTGATTGTTGAAGAAAAACAGAAAGTCTTTTTAAAAATAAAAAATCAATGAAGTAAAATCATTAAATGAAAAACATCACCGAGAAGCTGCAATGTGTCTGTGTTAGTTTTCTATGATTGTGTA
Source organism: Uropsilus gracilis (assembly GCA_004024945.1). Lineage (NCBI taxonomy): Eukaryota > Metazoa > Chordata > Mammalia > Eulipotyphla > Talpidae > Uropsilus > Uropsilus gracilis. The sequence continues at coordinate 753 of PVHY01028594.1, read as the reverse complement.
GCCCGGAGGTAGAAGGTTACTTCCTTCTTTTACCTTGATATTGTAAATCTTAAGTAGGATTTGGCCAATACATTGTTAATTGAACTCTCTGAACTATTGTGCCAAGGCCCAGGTGGGGAACCATGGTTGGACCAAGTCAAAGGGATGCTGATAATTCCACAATCAGGATTCTTGATGGGAGGCGGAGCAAGGAAAAGGTGATAAAAGAGAAAGGTCCAGGGACTGCAGGATTTTTGGAGATTGGATTTTTTTTTTTAAAGATTGGATTTTGGAATTGGATTTGGGTTCGAGTTTTTTGTTTTCTTTTTTTTTTTAAGATCTAGATAGAATTTTTGGGAGAACTTAAGTGTGTTTTGGTGGAAATGTGATAGAGCTTTTGAAACAGATGATAAGCTGTTTGAAAAGCTGTTTTTGAAACAGCTTTTGAGAGAGAGAGAGAAAGAGAGCGCTTTTGCGGGAGATCTGTTTGAGTTTTGGAAGAAGGAGATCTGAACGAGCTTTGAGAGGAGAGCTGATCTGACTTTTGGAATCTGATCTGGGATTGGGCATCTGGCATCAGGAACTGGTGGTTTTGCTTTGAAAATAAATGGAACAGGGAGGTGTTGAATCATTTGGGGCTCCCAGTATTCCAACCATCGAAGGCTGGGATTGGATGAAGGCAGAGAAGAGGCATTCATGATGGAGTACTGAAGTGCCAAGACAACAGAGAGGAGAGGGGAGGGGCAGGGAGGGGCAGGGAGGGGCAGGGAGGGG
>PVHY01028593.1:0-15062 GCA_004024945.1 Uropsilus gracilis | reverse complement strand
CCCATTCCCAAAGCAAACTCCCCTTCACCATCTGACCTCTCCACAATTTTCAGTCTAACTTCTAACCAATCTTTTCTTGACTCTCTAAGCCCAGCCTCATTGGTTTCCCCCTCTGTTCTTTGAACACACTGGAGTTTATCACTGTACAGAGCTTCACACAGCTGAACGGGTAGTAGGAGGATCAAGTCTCCACCAGGTGAGTGTTTGGAGTTTGTGTAAATTACAGCAAAGGCGGTGGTAAATTTGTATGTGTAATGCATTTACCATGGCCCCTAGAGTACACTGGAAGACAATTTCTTGGTGTTTAAAAGATTATCCTTTTAATAATTCATTGATCTTAACAACACAATACATCAATGGTTTATACCAAAGCCGTGTTTTATCTGCAGTGCACTGCTAAATTGAAAGGTACCATAAAATAGCACTTAACTTTCGGAATTCTTATGTTATCTAAAGCTTAGTTTCATATTTGTTTGATGATAACAACTATCCTTTCTATTCTATTATCTTGTACAAGCTCTAATTTAGTTGCTTAGGAATAAATGAGGCTATGCTGGCAGGTTGCTGGCACATGTGCATCTGTGCGAGTGTACCTGTATGTGTGTGCATGTCCTGGAATGTATGCAGATTTGAATTTATACAACGTTTTCACATCAATTGGTAGTCAGGTGACTACTCAATATGCATTTCTGTCTCCACTGACCCATTCAGTGTGAATGTATGTAAACGAAAACTGTGTCTATGTTCACAGCACTACTAGCACCAAATGTGTGGTTCTTCTACAAGAAATTTGCCAGCTCCTTAGATATTAACTAGATATCCTTCTGAGACTGAATACCCAGAGTTAGCACCACACCCACCAGATAAGGGCTCAGTTTTATGGGTTGCTCCCCACTTCTGATGCCCATTGCCAAGCAGCTATTCCCCAGGTTACCCACACAACTAACAACATGGCTAAAAACCACAACCCCCCTTTTTTTAGGTTAAGCAATTTGTTATTATAGCTTAGAGAACTCAAGAAGTCTTATTCCATGTCATGGTTTTTGATGAAGGTCGCTATATGAGATGTAGTAGAACCTCCAGGTAAAGAGATACATAGAGTTGTGAGCTTCTTTTCCTGTGGGTCGTGGAACATCACCCTCCTGGCACATGGAAGTTTTCACATCCTGGAAGCTCTCTGAACAGCATACTTTAGGCATTTTTGTGGAGATTTCATCATGTAGGTATGATCGTTTTAACACAATCTTCAACCTTTCTCCATTCCCAGAAAATGAGGACTTAGGGCAGCAAGTTCTAAGCTTCTAATCATGACTTTCTGAACTATCCCTCCTCTTGATTTTCCAGCAGCCCATCCAGAGTCACCTCACTTAGAACAAAAGATGCTTCCATCATCCAGAAAATTCCAAGGGATTTAAGGGCTCTGTGTAAGATATTCCTGTCAAGTTCATCACTCAGAGTTCAAGGGTTTCAGGAGCTTTGTATCAGCAACTGGGGTAACAACCAAAAACATATGTCTTTATATGTCTCAGCATTCCTTTGACCATGAGGGCATGGCCCGAGAATCCCCTCTCAGAAAACAAATTGCTGAGGTTTTGGCATAACTAAAATTAAGCAGTCACCAGATATCTGTTTTATTTGTTCTAACTGGTCCCACTATTTCCTGGCATCTGATATTCTGGATGACAGTGTCTGCAGGTGATGATAAGGGCAAGAGGGCCATGTTGGTTCTCCATTGCCTTGAAAATGCAGGTCAAAGCCTATGCCTATGGTCATTGTGAGGAGCACCTCCTTACCTACCCACCTCATCTTACACTGTGATCTTGCCTATTCTCTAAACTCCAAAAATTCCCAAATTGACTCTGTTCTTTCCTCAATACCTTCGCATCTACCATTCCCTCTGGCAGGAGGGCTTTTTCCTGAATGCCTTTCAGATCTCACATTCCTATTTATCTATACTACCAACTGAATGCTAATGCTAGCAAAACAGAAAAGGAAAACAAAACAAACCTTCTCTGGTCAGATGTGAAGGTTGCCCAGTGCCACCTCATTGCCCTTCTCCCTAGCACTCACAGTATCTTAATCCTGATGGGCACTAAGGCAGGGAGGGTAGACCCGGGTTTTCCACAGCATAGCACAGTGCTCCCTTCATAGAGAATGTGAATAAGTGAATGACCATTGGAATAAATGAAATGACACAGACAAGCCAAGCAGAAAAAGCTCCAGGGTTGAGTTTTACTTGGATATTGATGATCTTTACTGCAAGTTCCAGCGAATTGATGAGGCCACAAGGCACTTGCCCTGGTTGGAGGGGAACCTGTGTGATGTTAGTGAGAAGACAGATAGGCGGTGAATTCTATCAAAAAGCGCAGCTGCTTTGGGAAGGTAAGTGATTGGGAAATAACTGCAGAGGTGGGTAGAATTGAAAAGAGGATTTTTATTTATTTATTTATTTTTTGGTTTCCCAGAATAAATAAGCCTTAAACATGTTTGTAAGCTGCCAGGAAGTAGCCAGTGGAGAGAAAGTGATTGAAGATGGGAGAGAAACAGAGGGTAATTGATGGAGCAACGTCCCCAAGGAGACGTGAGGGATGAAATCAAGAGTGTGGGTCAGGAGGTGAGCCTGACAGAGGCCAGCGCTGAGGCAGGTGATATTTCTGCCCAGCCTTTCGGCTTTTGTGCAGAAGAGTGAAGAAAGCATCAATCACTTCCTTTCTGGCTGGGTAAATGCCAAGAAATTCTACAGCAGAAACTTCCCCAGGCAGGCGGCTCAGAATTAATTGTGAGGATTAAGCATAAACCAAAAGAAAAAGGGAAGTCCTAAGCATTAAATCCCTGAAATAGGACCTTTTCAGATCAAGGAAATGCATCTAAGAATGATCCAGTAGCCCAGCACACTGGGGAAATCTCTAGGCACATGGGGATCACATTAATGCCCCTTGATAAGATTGCTTTGCGTGGGCCAAGATGCATATTGATTAGTTTTGGTTTGGGATTGTGGTTTCACTTCCAGAAAGAGAACATGATCTCTGGTATCTGTTTGCAGAATAAACATGTCTGCACAGAAGCAAAGAAGGTTTTTGTTGTTGTTGTTGTTGTTGTTTTTTTCTTACCTTCTAGGGTCATTGTCTTTTTCTTGTCACAGCTTGTTTACAGAATAAAAATCTTTTTATATTTGGGACTTTTCTTGCAGTCCTTCAAATATCGTTCACCTGATTAATATACTTTGATGGAATACAGAGGGTGTCTGTGTGTGTGTGTGTGTGTGTGTGGGTGTGGGTGTGTGTGTAAATAAACAAATGGGGTTTGGTGTAGTTAGGGGGAAGAGTGGGATCATAGTGGGCCAACATAGCATTATAAAACTAAAATGTAAATATTTGGTGAGCAAGCTAGTGGGTAAATAAACACAAGAATGATTGAATCAATGACTGAATTTATCTATTTGCTGTACTCAAGACTGGAAGGTTTCCTCCCTAAAGAGGCACATTAATTAGGGCATAACAGGGGCTTAATGTATCCTTATATGTATTAATGAATAACAGTCAAGTAGTTTCAACTACTTACCAGATTAAATTAATTAAAATAAGATGGTTATTTAGAGCAATGTGCAATGTGAGAGTTAAATAGATAAAATGGACATCAACCCCATGCCAGGTGCCATGCCAATCACCAGGATACAGTGAAAAGGGAAACAGATACAGGTCCTGCCATCATGGAGCTTACAACCCAATGAATGGTCTTATTGAAGTTGCAGTGCTTCTTTCCATTACCTCCACCTGTAGAGCAGGTATTCTATACTAACACCATTTACATATCTTACTCTTAATCTCCTGGAAAATCAGAGAGGTACTACCAAACTCATGTTCCCAGAGCTAAATCACCAAGGCTGACATTTGTGATTTTCCCAAGGTCACACAGCTTTCAGTGGCAAAGTTAAGAATCAAACACAATCTACTTGATTCAAAAACTTGGGGCATTTCCCCCCACATTATGCTTCCTTGAATTTGCCCATCTTTACAGTAGGAAAGAACTAAAACACTCATGTTGCTGAATTTAAGATGATTTATAAAGTATGAAAGAGTGCCATTTTTTTCATAATGCCTAGAGACTTTCCATACCCACCTGCCCTAACCAACTCAGTCAATACAATTCAACTCTTGATGTTCTGAAGGTGCTCCCCTTCTGGGTTAAAAATTATCAAACCTACTGGGAAGAAAGGTTCCCCAAGGATTTGCATTATAAAATAAACAGAAATCAATTTTGACTTGTTTCCTAATCATGATAAATGAAGCCAGGTTGGGGGGTGGGGGGAGAGTCCCAGCATTAGTTGAGGATCATTTTGCCAGGATGCATTGGTCTTTGACAAGCAATTAAGAAACCCTCTGATTGTGGCTGGCAGTGCCACGGCTCAGCACACTCCTGATTAATTCTCATTTTCATTCTTTCCTTGGGACTTATTTACTCATTTCACCTGGAATGTGTTTAGCTTCTTAACCTCCTCCTCCCTCCCTTTCCTCATGTACTTCTTTGCTTGGCTCCTTACAGCTTCACCTACCCATTAATCAGTGTCACATTCATCCCTACTGACAAGAAACTATACCATGTTGACATTCACTCATCGTTCATCATTCATTCCTTTTACTCCTTCCAGTAGTTTTCCAAGATAGTTTTCTCTACCCCAGCCCTCTTGGTTGATTTTCACCAATATTATTTTAGTAGTCAGAAGATAGCTGCTCTGATCTTCTCAGAGAAATGGATTCACCTAAAGTGAGTTATTGATAACACATTGAAAATACTTATTGGTGGGATATAGGGACAAATTGGAAGGATATTAGAAAAGCTACAAGAGATGGAAACAATATCATCATCTTCACCTTCATAGCTATCCATTACGGAGTCTTTCTCTAGGTCAGGCACTGTTTCTGCCTCTTTCATACTTTAGTTCTTGTGAAATTTGCAACCACTCTTTAAAGAAGTTAGTCATGGTCTCACTTTATAGACCTAACTGGACCTCAGAATAAAAATTCATGAGCAGTATGTGGCGAAACCACACCTCAAGTCTCTGTCTGCTGAATTATTAACAGGATAACCCATAACAGGCACTAATTAACGCATGGCATTCACAGCAGACCTGTACTGGATGCCCCCTGTGCAAACCAGTACCTTGGTTAGGTTGAATTTACCTGATTACCCTGTTGAATCTTGTGTCTCCCAGAGCTGAGATCTACATCACTCTGTCCCTCTCAGCCTGCCTAACCTGCACACAGGTGTGACTTGGAAGGTGTTTGGCCTTAGGAAGGGTATTCACATGCCCTGCCGCACAGTGCTGCTTGTGAAGTATGAAGTAAGAGCATTATTTCACATTTGTGCTTTTCTGTCCTGACACTGACCCTCTAGCTGCTCTCCCTGCCATTCCTTTCCCCTCACCTTAGGACCTGTGCTCATCATTTCAAAAACTGTGTTTTCCTCTCTGGAAATATCTACAGAATGCTTCTCACAGTTCAACTGCCCTGCGGACGTCCTACTTGGAACCCATTCTCTAACATATTTTCTCTCTCCTTAAAGCCAGGGTGACTGGGGAAAGGAAGACAGGCATCCTTTAGTTCAATCAGCATGAGGGCTTTCGGCTGGGAACATTGAGGTATGGAGAAGTGTGGTAGATTGTGGAAGTCCCTGGAAGTGGGAATTGGTAAGAGAAGAGACTTAAGCCAGCTCTGTCTGATGCAGGGTTTCTCTTTTCTCTACTCCTCTGCAAGCCATAGGATCCTGTGATTTTCTTCTAAACTGCTTTTTCTATTAAAATTATAACCTGCCATTAAAATATTTAAGAACACAAATTAACTGGTGCTAATTATGATATTTCAAAAGGTGACAAGCGATTTGAGTGAGATTTAAAGGGAAAAAAAGGCACCTAAATATAACTTGGCTTCTTTCATAATAAATACATACTTTTGTCAGTTATGGTTGTGTCTAACCCCAATGTGCTCAGACCTGGACAGAACAGAACATTCTCACTCACCATTTTACCAGGCTTGGAAGCTTGTAAACAGTTCCTTGGAAACTGGGGTTCTTCAGAACATTTTGGCATCCACAACTCTTGAAACTAAGTAGCTTTCCACTGAGTCTCTAACCTTCTCTCTGAATAGAGTTTGAAATGACTTTCAACTTAAACAGGGAGAAGATGTTGTGTTTCTTTCTAGACTCTATCATTATTTCAGATCACTCCAAATCCTTTGTAATTTTGCATTTGGTAGTGAATTAAGACAGAGAAAAATGACCTCCCTGCAGGATTCTCAGTCACCTTTGGGAGGAAGGGAGAGCTCACTGGGTGTAGACTGTACATCCTGGCCTCTCTTCAGTCAGAAGGAGGTGCATCAAGAAGCCTGTTTAATCCCGAGAAAGTGGTTAATGTAATCTGTCATCTGTCCTTGATCCTCTGGCAGGCTGATCTCCCTCTAGGCCACCATTTCTTATGAGAAGAGAACAGCCCATGAACTAGGTGGCCTGAGGTCTCCCCATGACACCAACTCTCTCTGTGATTACTGCATTTTGGTTCTCCCCTGAGAATGTCACACTGAAAGCCCTGTCTATGATTCTCCAGGGGAAGTGGAAGGAAGTAAAGGCAGAGCTGTTAGCACAGGGAGCTGCTGGGGCTGCTGACAGCTGCTTAGAACCACCGTATATGTAGGAAAGAGAGAAACAGGTTGGGAATCACTGTTGTATACATCACCTCTAGACCAACATAGTCACAGTTGGTGACATGAGGGCCCAGAGAAGTTAAATAACTTAGCCAAGGTCATGCCTAACAATTCACAGCATACCAAAATGCTCAACAGCAAAATGTTAATTAACCTTATTTTGTACCTAACAGTTATTTTTAAGGAGGAGAAAACTTGTGAAAAGAACAAAAAGGAAAAAAGAACTTGGAATGGGCTATCTCTTGTATGTGAGAGAAACCTTAAAGGAAATTAAAAGAAAATTCACTTCTAGAGGAAAATTAGATTTTCTGGAACAAAGATGTTCAAAATAATGACTAAATAAAAGATATCAGACAGTAGGTTTTCCTAAGATCAACTCTGTTTGCTACAAATATAATGGATGCCACATATGTAGATTTAATTTTCTAGAAGTCACACTTTAAAAGAAGAACCAGGCAAAATTCATTTTAATGATGTGCTTTGTTCAACCAGTATATCTAAAAATATTGTATTTTCACCATACACTCCATATAATGAATTCTTGAGCTATTTTATCTTTTTGCAGCAATTCTTTGAAATCCAGTATGTGTTTATTTTATATTTTAAACACATCTCAATTTGGATAAGTTATGTTTCATGTGGCTAGTGGATGCTCTATCAGACAATATGGTACAATTTTTCTCCCCCTTGTTTCCTAGGCTCTGTCAGAATTTGTTTTCCATAAAATATTTAAAAAGTATATACTCTTGACATTTTAAAATATATTTTACTTACCCTATGTATGGATATATAGACACACCTATACTTTCAACTGGAAAAATTTCATTTTTCCATTCACACTTGCAAATTTTCAGAAGCTCAGAATTTTAGAGGACTTCTCCCTAACAGTCTCCCCATTGCTTGTAACTTAGCAGACCCTAAGTGGCAACAATGAGGCCACCTTTAGCACCTTTAGTGCTTAGTCCCCATTTCTCTGATGTGACATAAGCTCTGAGAAGATAGGTGTTTTGTTGTTGTTTGCTATTGAGAAGCCTTGACCATTTGTGCAAGAATACCCTCAAAAGCAATTACCAGCTGAGTGGCACTGTAAGCCCTGGTATTTCCCATGTCCTTGCTAAGGAACTGGGATAAGTCAAATACAATAAGACCATGCTTCTCATTGCAAGGCTGGTAGAACGACATACCTGAAGATGCTTAACACAACTGGGACCAAGTAACAGAGTCCTAACCCTGCAATAATATGTCCCACTGGTCTGAATGACTTGAACAGCAGGAATACACTTTCTCACAGTTCATGGACTGGGACTCCAACCTCAGCATGTCAGCAGAGCCACATTCCTCTGCAGGCTCCAGGAGAGAATCCTTCCTTCTCCCCTCCTCAACTTCTGGAGACACCTACCAACCCTTGGTGCTCCTTCACTTGCAGAGGCATCACTCCAGCTTCTGTTTCTCTTCTCACTGGTCTTCCTTGGTTTCTCTGTGCTACAGGTCTTCTCTTTTTGTAAATACCTAGTTCTTATATTTAGGACCCACCCAAGACCACTATGACTTGGCTAAATTACATCTACAGAAATCTGTTTAAATAAGATCTCACATTCTGCATTTCTGGATGGGAATGAATTTGGGGGAGAAGGGAACACAGTTCACTATAATGAAGATTTCACTAAAAGTTCACTCATAGCATCCTTTGCTCTATCTAATTCAGTGGGTCACAGCTACCCTTCCATTTTACTTGGAATGTGGAGTTTTTGTACCCTGATAATCACCTCATTCACCACAACCCTTGGAAACCTTTCTTTGAGAAGAATTTACTTCACAATAAAGATCAGGAAAGAAAACAGAACAAGGCACAGATTTGTATTTGGAGGAGAGGAAAGCTTAATTCCCAGGGACCCACATAAAACTTGCAAAACATTTCCTTACCAACCCTAGGAACCCTTAAATCTCTTTAACCAGCATTCCTATATTTAGAGAGGCACCACGAGTCCTCCAAAGTCATGCCATAACTTAATCCTGAGCTTTGCCTCAGCTAGGAAGTGCCCACCCTATCCACTCACCTCTTCATTACTAACAGGGATGGATGACAGGAACTGGTGCGAGAGACTAAACATTCCATGGCAATTTTTCTTTTGTTTTGTAAATCTCTAACAAAAGAAAGTTCATGGTGAGGTTGAAGCCATGATACCATCTGTGGTGCCACAGGTGGGTTTTCTGATCCTAACTAGAAGATGCTCTGGGAGCAGTCACCTTTAGGTCAATGTGTGTGGAGAGAGCACTCCCCACCAAGGGCTCTGCTTTCAACTCATACTGACACAGCAAGTCTTCACCATGCTCCTTCGTTCCTAGATTTCACCAGTGTTTTGAATATTTTCCCCTGAAAATAGATCAAGCCATGGTCTGAGCCCTCCAAGTTTCTTTTATTTGTGTGATACTTCTAGTACTACTGATATCGATACATTATTTTTGGCTAAAGCCCATAGTTTGGATTAGAGCTCCATTTGGTTTGTATCATCTATGGGTTTGGACAAACATATAATGCCAGGCACTCAGCATTCAGAAGAGTTTCACTGCTGCGGTAAGAGTGTCCTGTGTTTTGCCCATTCATCCATTTCCCCCCCAGACTCCAGATAACTGTTCTTTTTATTTTTTTTTTGTCCTACCTCTATTGTTTTCTCTTTTCCTGTGATTTAGTTGGAATCATATAGCATATAACTTTTCCAGACTGGCTTATTTCACTAAGAAATATGCATTTGAGTTTATGGCATATCTTTTCCAGGTCTAATAAGTCATTTCAATATCCTTGCATGAATGTTCCAAGTTATTATTCATGATTCAAACTTGTAAAATGACTGTTTGTTCCTGAAGTCTTCATTAAGTGCAAAAGCCAGATATACAGTAAGATTAAGTATACTTCAGGGTCACAGACTCTTCTGTAGGAACCTCTGATCTAGTTTCACTTTTATTTTCCCTTTTTGTCCTCATATCTGAAATACACTGGTACATTTGCTTTAAGACCTTTCTAAAATATATATATATGTTTTGCTTAATTTGAAACAATAGATGATTTAGAGAAATATGGTATCTGTTTGATTTATTGTCTCGTAGTTCTATTGGACCACATTATCTTTAGCTTAGAGAAGAGTCTTGAAGAGAAGTTGGAAATGTGAGGACAGCTAGAATTAGAAAAGAAGAAGGAAAAAGAAAACTTCTAGAAGAATCTTGTCATTCCCCAGGATATTACCCCATAGGTGCCACAGGCGGTGAGTAGATAGTAGAAGTGACTTCCTCAGAATTAAAATTCCAGAGTATTTCAGAAAGTTCTAGATACACACCAAGTAGGCTCAAGTTATAATGTAAACTCCTCCAGTACCTATAGGGTTGCTGAGCACTTAATTGGTAAAGCTCATGAATGTAAAAAGTACACTCAGTTACTTCCCCTGCAGTGAACATGGCATCTTAGCTTGGCACAGGACCAGGGGCTACAGATAAATGCCTTTTAGAGCACATTTTAAAAAAAATCAGAGACTATGAGTTTATTTTCATTCTAAATGAACCACACATATTTTTTTTCTTTCCTGTATTGCACTTTTGCACTTTAGATAACCTAGTTTATTGCACATCTTCAAAATACTTTTTTTGACATTTAGGTACATGTGTATATCCATTGATGTATAGAATTTTGTAATATGGGTGAATTCTATATAAAAGAATACTACTTTGTATAATTTTTGTGTACTACTTTTTGTATTACAGATCCTGCAATTTGCATTTTAATTTGTGTGTCCTGTTTAGCTGCTACATATTTCATGTGGATGTGTGTATATATATGTACACACATAAATGAGATATATACATATGATATTCACATGAAGAGACAGATATTTCTTCTTGACATAAACATGTGGTAGATGTTGGTAGATGTTAATGCTCACCAGTGTCTACTCATTTTCTGCTTCTAAGTCATAAGAGATTATACTTCTCTAATTTATTGTTGTCATGGGATCTGACACCAAAATGCCTGTGGAGGTTACAGGTGAAGCTTTCAGAGCAGTTGTGGTGTTGAATTCTATAATCCTCTCTGCCTAACCTATAAAATTCTGCCATTTTTGTCGCCTGGGTCTCTGGATGTCGACAATCATCACAAACTTTCTGCTCACCTGCATGGCTTATGGGGCATGAGCAATAAGTAGTCCTACAGAGGCACACAGCAGTTTTAGAGTTCTTTACATAAACTTGCCTATTCTGGCTGACACAGCCTTGAGCTTCTTTCTGCAGAGGTGACAGCAATTCTCCAGGAATGAATGTGTATTACAAAGTCAAGACATTAAATTGCTTTTAAAGCATCTTCTTACACATTCAGCCCCTACCTTTTGTCCCATGACTCCTCTGCATCTTTTGGCTTTAGACTCCTTTCTATTATTTATTCATGTTGTATTAGATAAACTTCTTCCCAGACAAACCAGGATCTCCCTGGAGTCTGCCCATTCTTTTGGCCAAGCCTCCAGTGCTAGCAATTGTTTCATTTAACTCTAAGCTCAAGGCTAATCCCTGCTGGAAAATGTATTCTGTAAGAAGCCTCTCAGGCTCTGAGTCTCAAACCACTGAGCAGGCCATGTGGGTGTTTAGTGGTACTTATTGGTGGTCATGTGATATTGGTATTTCTCTCTACAGATTTCTAGTATGATCTACATGGTATAAAAGGAATGTAATCCTTTTTGTTTGGGAGGCACTAAATTAGAGTACAGAATTTCCCAGGCCCTGCATTCTCCTTCAGAACACATTGAGAGTGTTTGTTCTCACTCAGAGGGTGCACAGATTTTCCAAATGATGATCCATTTGGTCTGACCTATGCAGTCAGCAGATGGAATGGGACTTTAAGACTAGTGTGCTCTCCAACTGATGTCAGCAATAGGATAAAGATGCTGAGACTGAGTTCAGCTGAGGTGGACACCAAGCTCAGCCCACTGCAAGACAAAATCAGCTCAGTGATTCCTAGACTGGTGGTGGGGTGGGGCATAGAGAGATCTGAGCTCTTAAGTTGATAGTAAGCATAAGAGGGTCAGAATGAAACTAGGACTTTGGGAGTTCTGTTACTGAATTCCATCCTTTAGTGGTGAAACTCTTTGCAACTTTCATTTATTCACACATCTCTTCAGGGTGTGAGGCATAATGTGGTTCGTGTGAAAAATAAACTTCTGTCAAAAGAGGAAAAAGCAGGTATCAAGAATTGGCTGGCAAATACCTCTGAGCATGATCACTTTGTCCCTCTTTACCCGCCCCTCGCCTTGTCACAGGTTGCAGTGGACCCCTGCTGACCAAAACAGAGTAGCATCGCTGCTACTGAGGCCAAAGTGGCCTGGAGGGGCTTCTGCAGAGGTTGCACTCTGAACCTTTATAGGATCCTGGACAAATCCTTTCATCTCTCTGACTCTGTTTCCATTCCACATGATGACAATTTGATTAAATAGAGATAGCCAGAAACAGATGCTGCAGATGCTCTCATGGGTCACAGGGATCAATACTCAGAAAGGCAGGCAGCACCTGGTAAAAAGGTGTGTAGAGTTAACCTCCTATTTTCATGTGATCACCCTGAATATCATCCACAGGGTCTAGAGAACCCCTCACACCTTGGTTCCAGGGTGCTGGCCAGAATCCTGACTTTTTGCCACCACGTTCATCAACACTTCCATCATCTGCCTGCTCTGAGCTGCCCCCAGTAGTGGATGTCCTGGGGCCTTTGCTGTGTACAGTGTTCTCGCTTTGTCCCATCATCCTGAACTTCTAGACAACCCAGCTGCACCTGAAGTGTTCATGTTTCATGATTCAAATATGGTCCAATCCAACTCCTCATTGTGTAGCTCAGAACTCTCCAGCACTCATCACTCTGATTCAATAGCTGTCACTGCCCTCTCCTGGAGCCTTCCAATCTTGTCATCACCATGGTTACCTATAGGAAAAGTAGCTTCTTTTCCCTCTTCTTCCCCCGAAAATCTTCAGCACGCTCCCTCATCTCATTCTTTTTCCGTGTCCTTTTTCTAAGACTTACTTAAATTCTGTCTTTTTATGTTAATATGTTGCTTTTCACTTGTTTGTCTAGTATTCGTAAATTATAGGGAGACTCATCAAGGCTAGGAAATGGATATTATTGGGATTCTCTGCTAAGTGTTGCAGAAACTAAGTTTGAGGCAACTGAGTTAAAATATCCTACTTAATTCTAAAGTCTTTATGGTTCTCCACAATGCATAGTCCTGCTCAAGAAACCAATGCATGAATGAATACAAGCATGAGACATTTTCTCATATAATGGGGTCTCCCAATCCTGTTAGGTCAAAACATTTCTTAAAATAGGTGAATGGTTGCTATGAGAGCTAGGGATGTACATATAGTAGTCTGATTAACACTCGTAGCTGGATACTCCTCAGTGAACCCCAGGAAGACTAGGACAATCACACTGTGTCTTTTATTAATGAATTTAAGGACAGTGGTGCCCCCCAAATTGTGTCTCTTCAAATATCTGATGTCTCAACATTGTAAATCTGTATTAGTCCTAATTTAAAATGCATGAAATTGCAGGTGGGACAGGGTATCTCACTATTTGCATTAGTGAATTAGACTCTGAATAAATAATTTAATAAAAATTAAAAAAAAAATAAAACTCGGTAGAAAATGGAACTTAGAATTTAAAATCAGCTTTAAAGTGGTCTGAAAGTATTTTCTGATACAAAGCAAATTCTCATAACTTCCATGCATTCCCTTCTTAAAGCAATATTTCCCCAGTATGAGGTTTAATCCAATGGCCTAAGATTAAGAGTTTCATATTCTACCAACAACCTAGGAGACAACTGCTGTGGCTTCCTTGCTGAATATCTAAGTGAAGCTGGGATCCCCATCAGTGTGATGTTGGGGTCCAACCCAGACTATAAACAGTTAATTTCAGGAGCATTTATCTCTAAATGCCAGAAGCCACCTGAAGCCCCCCACTCATGCCAGGCTGCCCAGTTAACATCCCAATTCTTCTCTTTATGTGACCAGATGCCCCCTGTTGATGCTTCTTTTTTAAACCATGCAAAGCACAGTCTAGAGAAAGTCATCTGATAATAAAGGCAGCACTGCTTTGAAAGAGCAATGGCTTAACTAAGGTTTAACGTTTCCACATCATCTTACCATCCAATCCAGAAATCACACTCTTTGTTATTTACCCAAAGATGCTGAAAACTTATGTCCACACAAAAGCTTGCTCACAGGTGTTTATATCAGCTGTATTCATAATTGCCAAAACTGGGAAGCAACCACGATGTTCTTTAGTTGTTGTGTGGATAAATAAACATCCAGACAATGGAATATCATTCACAACTAAAAGAAATGAAATACTGAGTCATGAAAAGGCATGGAGGAACTTTCGATTCCTAAAACTAAGGAAAAGAAGTTAATCTGAAAAGACTAGTACTCAATAATTCCAACTCTATGGCATTCTGGAAAAGACATAACTGTGGAAATAGTAGAGCCCAGTATCAGGAGTTGAGAGAGAATAAGAGTGAATAGGCAGAAGACAGAGTATTCTTCAGGGTAGTAAAAAAATGCTGTCATACTATAGTGATGGATATACATGTCACGATGTATTTTTCCAAACTCAGAGAATGTAGAGCACCAAGAGTGAACTGTAATGTAAACTATGAACTTTGGAATGATGATGCTGTGTCAGTATAGATTCATCATTTGTAACAAATGTATGCTAGTGGGGGAAACTGGTAAGGTGGATTCTGCATGTTTGGGGGGGCAGGATCTCAATACCTTCCTCTTAGATTTGTTGTGAATCTAAAACTACTGTAAAAAATTAAGTCTGTGCAAAGAAAAACAAGGATGGGAGCAAAATGCTGAGAAGCAGAGCTAAGAAGCAAAGAATTCTAGTCACTGACCTCTTTCTGCTGTGACTGAACGGATCCCAGACTAGATCTAGTACAATTAATAACACCTCCATGCAGCCACCACCACCACCACGACCCACTTACTAGTAGTGATGACAATACACGTGATGTCTTGAGTAACAATGATGTGGTCCACATCGTAATGTTTTAGTCTAGATGGTGTCCACAACTTTGTCTTCAAATACTGTTACATCCCCACTTTATAGTGGGGGTATGAGGATCCTAAGGTTCAGCAATTTTAAAAATACTGTCCTTTGTTAGGGTGACTATAGTAAATCATCTCTGTAGTAAATATAATTAGTGCATAACAGAAGTAGTCAAGACTTTTGTTTTCAAGCTCGATTGCCTGCAAGTGTCCTAACTATTGTTTATTCCAATACCCCTCTCTAAAAGGACTCAGGCACTTATTCAGAGTTCACAAGTCTGATTTCCTCAGCAAGTG
>PVHY01028592.1:0-15059 GCA_004024945.1 Uropsilus gracilis | reverse complement strand
GAGGGAGGGAGGGAGGGAGGGAGGGAGGGAGGGAGTAATCTGATCATTACTGGAGAAAAATAAAGAGGAACAGAACAAGCCAGGGATGGGAGAAAGGGGATTTTGCTTCAGATAGGGCTTTGGTTGAGAGGATAGCCCTGAAGCAGAAGCCTGGAGAAGCTGAGATAGATATCTGGGAAAGAGAAAGCCAAGAAGCAACCACCAAAATCTGACCCCAGCAGGGTAGTCCAGGGATCAGTGTGATTGCAGGGAGGGCAGTGGGGCCAGGCAGGGGTGAGGGGGTTGTGATTCAGTCACCCTCAGGACCTTGACTTTTATTCAACTACAAATTCAAATCATAAAAGCTTTAACACAAATGAATTTGACACCATTCACTTACATGATCAAGACAAAGTACAATCTCTTTACCTCCCTCTTCTCCTGTAACCTATATATAATGTCTTTATTACCTTTATTTGGAGGCAAAAACACACACAAAAGAGGCTTAGAGATACCTACTTCTCTCCAGGTCTATAGCCAAACTCCACCCTGGTCTCCATTTCAGAACCTCGGATGGAGTTATCCTAATTCGCCGTGAAGGAGCAGCCCTGTCCAGAATCAGACTTCAGTCTTCTTTCCCAGGTTCCTTCAAGTTGGAGCCCTGTGCTCACTCCTGACCTGTCACTCTGTCCCAGCCCCTTGTCCACACAGCCCTGCTTCTCTCCCAGGGCCTTCATATCTGCTGTTCCCCTGCCTGGGACATTCTCTCTTTCCATCTTTATTCACTTGCTTCCTACTCTCCTCAAGTCTCAGCTCAGAGAGTCCCTTCCTTACTCTCACCAAATCGTCCCCCTCTTCAAAGCTCTTCTTCCCCACGTATCCCTGTATCTATGATTTTCCTTTTAAAATGGTTTTTCCTTTAAAAATGAATGCCTCTCTTTGCCATCTATCAGGATAAAGGTTATGTTTGTTTTTGCTCACTTTCTACACCAGGCACCAGGACAATGCCTGGCGCATGCTTGTGGTATATTGAGGGACCTGATAAATACTTAAAGAACAAGTGACTGT
The DNA here is from genome assembly GCA_004024945.1 of Uropsilus gracilis. Classification (NCBI taxonomy): domain Eukaryota; kingdom Metazoa; phylum Chordata; class Mammalia; order Eulipotyphla; family Talpidae; genus Uropsilus; species Uropsilus gracilis. The sequence goes on along the minus strand of PVHY01028592.1, from coordinate 14,012 downwards.
ATGGATGGATGCCCGAGGCCTTGTATCCCTCCACCCTTCCTAAGTTCAGGCTCTCTGGAAGGGCCTGTGTATGGCCAGAGTCACAAGTAGCAGAGCTGGAAGGGAAAAGGATCCGAGCTTAAAGAGCCCTGGACACAATCAATCCAGGCACTTGACACAGGTTATCTCATTTCGTTGTCAAACACCACTTGAGTTGAGAATTATTATCCTCTCTTACACTAAGAGAATGGAGACTCCAGAAGGTAGTAGTTTCTGTAAGTGTGTCTGTACTCAAACCAAGTCTTTTCACTCTAAGATCTAGGCTCTTTCTGTTCTGCCTCAACTGGCTCTATTGCTGACTTCCTGTGTGACCTTAGTCAAATTACTGCCCCTCTCTGAGCTTCATTTTCCTCACAGAGAAAATGCAGCTCTTGGAATAGGTTGTCCTTTCCAGCTCTGAGATTTCATGACTTTCTACATTTCATGCTATGCTTTTAAATTTATAAAATCAAATCAAAAAGGTACGAAAGTTCAGAGCTCAATGTCAACCACATAGTAGACACTTCATAAATATTTATTTCCTCCCTCCCCCTTTCTTCCCCTGTCCATTCCTCCCTATCTCCCTCTGATACAAAAATACTGTTTCACAGGCCTCCATGAGGCCACCCAAGCTGTACTGGTTCTTCTAAGAAAACCTGAGCACCACCTTCCCTCCCTTTAGGGAAACCTCACCAGACTCTGCCATGGTCGTCTCCTTCTGCAATGTCCTCAGATGGTCATCCTAGTCGTACTCCACAGAGAGGGCATGACCTCTCTGCACCCCACTCCCTGCTGCCTTCTGAGAGAACACCTGGGTCTATGTCCAGCACTATGGGGAGAAAAAAGATGTGACAGGAAAGAGCTCAGTTGTACTGAGTACCATCTGGAGATCAGGCATCAGATCAGGCACTTGACTGCATTGTTTCATTTAATCCCCTGTAAAGAGCCATCATCCCCATCTCACAAAAGAGAAGAAACTCAGGCTCAAAGAGGTTAAGAAATTGACCAAGATCGGCGGGGCATGGTGGCACCTGCCTGTAAGTGGCAGCCTAGGAAGTCACAGCGGGGACCAGAGATTGCAGTTCGAATCCCACCCAAGGTAACACAGTGAGACCTAGATCCAAAAAATTATCTGGGCGTTGTGGCATGCACCTGTAATCCTAGCTACCTGGGAAGCTGAGACTGGGGATTGCTTGAGTCCGTGGTACCCCAGGCAACATGAACCTGTGGTTCCATGGGCAAAATATAACGAGTCCAAGTCCCAAAAAAAAAAAAAAAAAGAAAAGAAATTGATCAAGATCATACTTGCAAGTGGGAGATACTAGGCTTTAACCCTTACAGATCTGACTCTGAGAAGATAACCTAGAACCTTAGTGTCCATGCTGTGCCATCAGCTACTTTTTGAAAGCCTTTTTCTTTTCCCACCTGTGTAACTTTGGATTTACATCGTAGGGACTTCAGTCCATCAGTCTCTCTCTCTGGCTACCCCCGGCTGCCCCACCAGAAGGCACCAGAAGGCAAAATCTTCCCAACTTCTCCAGTTTTTCCAAAAGACTGGCAAGGCCCTGAGCACTACCCCATGGAAACAACAATAAGAGGTTGAACATTCTATCTAGTAAAAGGGGCCAGACTTCCAATACATGCAATCTTTGGGCTGGTGCTGAAAAAGAGGGGTTAGCCAGAGCTGCCACTGCAACAGACAAATGCTGCCCATGAGGGGGTCCTAGGAAGCAAAGACACGGATGTAAACAGTGCGCTGTGGTGTGACAGGAATAGGTGGTAGGGACAGGTTTGCATAAAATAAGCCAAAGGCTTGGGGTGCAGCCCTGGCCCAGATGCAGTCAGGTTCTGGCTGGGTCTGCAGGAAGAATGGGGGTGGCATGTCTGCATTTCTATAGGCTTCTTCAAAAAGAGTGTGTTATGGTGGTGCTGATGATGTGGGACATAAGGAAGAGCTGTGTGGGAAAAGCATCAGTTATGCTCTGTGAGGCAGCTGGCATAAGACACTCAGTTAAGAGGCAAATCCCAGGCATGATTTTTCTGGTACCTTAGCTCTTCTTCTCACCTTACTCTGCTCTTGACTGGGATAGAAAAGGAGCCCCCAGCAATGGATCGTTGGTCAACTCTCTCTGAGAAAGACCTCATCTGAGGGGAAAAACTCAGCATAAGGTCAGGTAAAGATGGCATTGGGGGACCATAATTCTCACCCTGCTCCTTACCTAGATCACAGCAAAGCTTTGTACCTCACATCCTCAAGGATATCCTTGAAGATCCCCAGAGGAGGATACATTCCTGTTTGCTCTTGTATCTTCCTGAAGTTCTCTTCCTGAATTTCAACTATGATATGACCCTTATCATAGTTTCACTAGCTAATTACCTATAGCACTTGAATGCTCACCTCCCCTTGTCTGTCAACTCTATAGGCAGGAAGCCAGCCTGTTCAGTACCCCCAGTTGCTTGACAGGCTCTGACACCTAGAAGGTGCTCAACAAAAATCTAGGCATCAATGTTATAATTTAGAGCAGGGAGGAGCCCCAGGCCTGGTTCAGACTATAGAGAACAACCCACCCACATCATGTCCCAGATGGTGCCTGCATTGGATTGGATGGGAAACCATGAGTGAGAACAACCACTGGCACATAGTAGGTATGTAATTTAGGTTTGTTGACCCTGTACTGGAATCTGGGAAACCATCCAGAGGAAACCATTCCCACCTCAGCTACCCTGCCAGCATTTAATCACTTCAGCACAGTTGTCATCACTTAGGTGAATCTGAGAGAATGTGCACTTGTGTGTATGCTCTGCCTTAAACTAATAAGAAACACATAAACTGTGCCAAACAATTTTACTACATGGTGCATGCAAGGCACTGTGTAGGTACTTCCATCCATGTTTACCTAACGTGCCTGGCACACCCACACACATTCATTCATTCAGCCCCCATCACAGCCTGACAGTCAGCATTATCAACACTTTATGGACAGAAAAGTGGGGTCATTTTCAAGGTCACACAGGGAACATACATTTGAGTCAAGGCTCCAACCCAAGCCTTTGGTTTTTTTCTATGCCAACCTTCTTCAATCATCCTTCCTGTCACATTATAGCTCATTACTCATGACCTCCTTTGAGCAGAGCCCTATATCTTACATGGAGCCATGTATGCATGCAGCATGGGGTCTGCAGTGGGGAGAGAGGGAGAAAGAAGGCAGCAAGGAGTCCATCAACTTTTCCCCAAAAGCAGAACTCCCTGGAACAGGCAGCAAGCTGGGCTAGAAAGGTCATTGATCTGAAGGACCAGATCTTAGGTCATCATCCTCTCTAAACCTCACTTAATAGAGAGGTTAAAGGCACAGTACTAAACAGGGCCCAGTGCAAGCAAAGGAGCCCCCACTCCTGATTTCTGAGCATAGACACTCAGAAATTAGACTCAAGAAAAACCCCTTCTCCTAGTTCGGTTTTTGATCTAGCTGTAGCAGCCCAGCTCCTCCCTCCAGGAAGAGTCCAGTTCCACCAGGGTCAGGCAGAGATGCCCGTGCCAGGACTCTGCAAAATATATACACATATATATAGGAAAGTTCCCCTCTTTCCTGCCAGCCGCTAATGGCACTCCCCAGAGCATTGCCTGGGAACTGAGGAGCTCTTCTAGCCCTCCCTTCTAAATTCAATGGAAATGACTGAAAAGTATTCCAGGAGACCAGATGCCCAGCTTGGAAAGGGGCTTTCCCAACAATCTGGAAGTCAGCAGGAGGTAGCAATCCCTAAGTCATTACCACAAGAGGCTTCAGTAAACGAGGGTGCCTTCTCACGGAGAGCTGTGCTGTGCAAGAAGCAGTCACATTCCAAGGTTCCTCTCTCCAGGGAAAGCTGGAGGAATCCCTTCAAGCTCCTTGGCCTTTTTCCAGAACCATAACCCAAGGTAGGCATGCCTCAGGGGACTGCTACCCCACTGTCAATCTAGCTCTGTCACCCAGATTCAGGGGGAGGGAGAGGTGAGAGAGAGGGAAGGGTCACACCATGGCAGCAAGAATGCTGCTTCAACCCAGGACACAATACTTTAACAAGCTTGACTGTATATCCCTGGCCGAGCTCTCTGCTGGACCTCTGTTCCCATAGTCCCCCTGACTACTGGAGAAAGCTGAAGGGCCCTTGTTGGCAGGAGCTCTCCCAGTCTTACATCCAAGTAAGTGATGCCTAGTTGCTACAACATCTAAGTTTTCCATCCCTCTTGCCTAATTGAAACAGACAGGCACCAGCACTATTGGGGTAAAGGTCTATTGGTGGCCGCCACATTCTCTAGACTCTGAGCCCTGAGGTCTGGCCCACATGCTTCAGCATCATCCACCCACAGAGTCATCCAACAGCAGACCTGGCAGGCACTTGAAGATCATGGTGTATAAGATGATGATACCAAGGCCCACAGAAGTGAAGAAATGTGTCAAAAGTCACACAGCTTGTCCTCAGTTTGATAGGCCTTTGTTGGTCACCCCAATAAGATTGTGTGTCTCCTGGAGGAAAAGGCCCTGAATTCCCAATTGTACACTATGTGGCCCAGAATTCCAAATAGCACACTTTTATTAAAGAGTGGGCCCAAGTCATACTTGCAGGTGGGTGGGTTGATGTATGGGGCGAGGGGGGAGTGTGTGAGTGGGTGGGTGGGTAGATGGATGGATGGAAGGCTAGATGGATGACTAGGAAGGGTGTAGGGGTGAGATAAAGTGTCTGTCACCCAGGAACCTTGGAGTCTCTCTGGGCTTCTTTGCTCTGCAGCTGACCTGCAACCAGAATTCAATCCACAAAGAGCCCGACCTCTTCTGAGAAAGGCCTGATCAGTAAGAGGAAGAACCATTCATATCACATCCATGTTCTCTCTCCTAAGACTTAGCACAAGAATTGGGATAGAGTGCTGTTGGCAATCAGGACAGTCAGAGAGAGCTTTGGGATGGGATTCTATCTGGTCTACCCCAGGCCCTCTGTATGACCCTGGAATCAAGGAGACCTGGCCCACTGCTCCTAATCAGAGGCAGCAGGCCCTACTTCAACAGGATGAACGTCCCTTAGCATGACTGTGGGTATTAGCACTGGTGATATTGCCATCCCCCAGGCCCTGAGGCCAAGCCTAGCAGATGGAGCAGCTCTGTCACTGTCTACTGCCATTATTACCCCTGTCCCCTAGGCTACTTCTACCTTTGTGCTGGAGCCCCACTCAGGCTTTGTAAAAGTGAAAAATAGATCTTCCGTAATAGGCAGAAGCTGTGCCCAGAGTTGGCCACACAAAGGCAAAGACAATGGGGAGATGGGTTCCTTAAGAAGGGTCTCAGGTGTGATGGGTGGAACTCAGGCAAAGGCGCTCTCAGAGCTCAGCACCAAGGCACTGGCTTCATTTCCAAAGAGCTGAAGAAAGGCCATGGCCATGTAAGGGAGACTCACACGACTCTGGCTACCACACGTCCGCCTGAGCAGGCACACAGCCGCCTCTCCATTAGGCCCCTTCTGAGCCACAGGTCCTCTCATTTGTAAAATGATGTGACAACATTGAGACAATCCAAAGATTGCTCATGAGAACGTGCTTCACAGAGAGGAAAAGAAATACTTACCATGTGCCAAGATCTTTCAGAGACTGTCTTCTAGACTTTTCACACCCTCTGTCTTATCCTGACTATAGAGCGAGAAAACTACAGCTCAGAGAGTTTAAGTGGCACACACAAGGACACACAGCTTGGTAAGAGTAGTAGAACCAGAGTCAGAACCCAGAATCAAGCTGTCTTGACAACAACAACAACAAAGCAAACATATGAAGAGAACAGCAAATCTTCAGACTGAAAATGCTACCCCTCTGTAGGCAAGCCCTCCTGCTAGGGCATATCCATCGGGCCCAGGAAAGTGGTTAGACAAACCTAAACCAATCACCCCTTATTGTCTTGAGACCCTACAATGTTAGAGCCCCGAGGGGCCAAAGCCTGGCATTCCATGCCTGTGGGGCATGTTGCCAGGTGCTGGACTGGTTTTGTTGCTTGGTGGTGACTTCCATGCTTGCCTAGCCATGAAGCAGTCCAGTTGGGAGGAAACACAGGCTTCAACTTTGAGCTAAAAGAGAGCAAGGTCAAGCTCCTCCCTGGATGGGTGAGGGAATCATCTCCTGAGAAGGTCAGCTATTGAAGGTCACCTTGCCAGTCAATGGGTGAGTCTAGAGCAGAAGCCACCATCCTCTGACTCCCAGTCCAAATCTCTGTTCTCTCCCCATCCCAAGCACTCTGACATGAGTCAGCTTCCTGGTCCTCCAGAAGGCCACGTGTGGACTCAGTCTCTGTTCGTTGGCTTTGGAAAAACAAGGATACTAGCAAAGGGAGTTGTGTTGTAGCCCAAAATTAAATTAATTGGCTGGCACTGAATTCACACACTGAATCATTAGCCTAATTTCTACCCATGGAGAAGTCAATAGGAAGAGTCTGCTCGGAAAGCCCACATCGTGTGACATCAATCCCCAGCAGTGTGGCCAGTGTGGTGCTCAAGTTCTTGCAGCACCTGAGCCCTTTGACTTAAGAGCTGCCTGTCTTGCCCTGGCCCCCCTAGCCTGCTGGGCCTTCCTTGTGCTTCCAATACCAATGCTGAGGGCTCACCTCTTGGAAGTGGTCCTGGTTACCTCCTCTCTGTTCTGATTACTCGGCAGCTTCCATTGCCCCTTTGTCTCCTTTGCCAAACAACCAGTCCTTTTTCTCATGACACCCCTGCGTGTCCACACACCATTCGTCATAGGTTTGTATGTCTTCTCCCCGCAAGTGCACGTTCACTGAAGATGGCCTGTGTATTCATTTCTATCACAGCTTCCACCCTCGCCCCCACCGCCAAAATGGTATGACCAGTTCTTTGTTTCACACTTGTTGATGGTGCCAGTGACCTGCAAAAAGGTCAGGCCATGCCCTGAGAAGGCAGGGGAAGGGGGGAATGTGGGGGAAATCCACCAACTGGGTCTCTAGTCCAAAATAACATGAGTCCCTCCTGTGCACCAGACACTTTGTTAGCGCCCTCTCCGCAATTCTATGAGCTGTGTACTTTTATTTCCCACTTTACAGATGGCAAAACTGGATCAAAGATGTTAAGCTACTTGTCTAATTCCACAGGATTAGTAACTAATATGAGGCTTTCTGCGCAGTTGTGTCTGATGCTCAGCCCTTGCTCTGCCCATTCCCATAAACAAGCAAGCTCCTTGAGGACAGGGATCTTGTGATCATGTGAATTCATTTTTTTTGTTTGTTTTTGCTGTTACGTCCCCAGTGCCTAAGACTGTGCGGGGCACACGGAGGACTCTGAATGTTTGCTGAATGAAGGAACAAAGGAATGAATGAAGACCATGTGGTTTCTCCCCAGCAGGACAGAACAAGAGCTCATGATGCCAGCTTGCTGGGCTCTATTTCCAGGAATCTTAGATAACTGTTACTTCTCTCCCCCCAGGAAAGTACCCAATATATTATGGTTCCTCCAATGTCCATGTGAAGGATGGCTGGGTTTACGAGGCCTGAAATAGTGGTGGGAGTGGAAACATACTTCAACACAAAAGACTAGATCTGAATGCATAGATTAAAGAGTCATCTCAGAGTTGTGTGACCTTGACCTAGTGATTCCAGACCACTCTCTGGCCCATGTGGTCCCTCCCCCATCCAAGAGCTCCCACATCTCCACCAGGCACCCCGTTATCTTGACTGAAACTTACTGAAAAATTGGCCCCGGTCCTATTAAGCAGAGAAACTAACAGTTACGCCACCCACCCGGGCCCCATCCGAACCCTCAAGAGTCTGCCCCGGGCCCCAGGGCCAGCTGCTTTTCTCCACATTCCAGCCAAAAATAATATGAGAACGAAGCTGTTTGGTGGAGACTTAATCTAATCTTCATTGCTTCAGTTTTAAAATATCCTGCCTGGTTTAGGGTTTCTTATTACACACAGCGATGTGTTTTTAGTGAGATAGGTCTTAGCAGAAACGTCCTTCTTGTAATTAGAAACCCAGGCAGGCAGGCCCTGCGGTGAGGCATTCAAGCCAAATAGCAGATCCCCCTGAAGACAACACGTTTGCAGCAGCTCTTCTGAGCTGCCTGAGGGCTGGTTCCCTTTACTCCGGGGGATCTGGAAGGAGTTCTGGCAGAAGGGGGCTGAGCCTACCAACTCTGGGCAAAACTGTTGCTGCTGCCCCCCACCAGTTTCCGAGCTCTCAGACCCTATCAGAACCGAGACTAAGATGTTGTTGCACAAGGATATGTGGAAGGGAAAAATCACCCCAGATCGTCCCCCTGGATGAGGGAGAATTAAAGGCAAGCATTCCACTGGGGCCATGTCTGCAGTATCAGTGCTAGCTTTGAACAATCAAGCACCGGAACAGAAGGAGGCTCCAAATGCATATACACTTTTGTGTAAGTGCTGGGTGTGACTTCTTGGGCTTTCTGGCCCAGAATCTGCTTTGATCTGCCAGTTTGGAGACTGCTAAGTAAGGTTCAGACTGGGGCTAGCTCTGAACCATTGTCCATCCTCCTCCCACCCCCCAGTCTGATCAGAAAGAGCACACTAGTTGGAGCTCAGGCCTCTTCTTCCAGGTGGCATCAAGGGAAGGGACTCAAGTTCTGAGAGCCTGATTCTGTGTTCATCCCTTGCCAGATAGCACTATTGGGAGTCAGCATGCTGGTTGCCCCATCTCAGTTAATTGTCCCTCCTGATAAAGTACAGGTGGTTTTTGGAACCACAGCATAGCTTTCAAATTCTAGGGTGTAAAGACAGGAGTTCAGTTCCTTCACCCAAGTCTAAGAATGTCCAATACTGTGAGAATAGGCTGTAGAGCCAGACGGAAAGAAAACACACGGTAGAATGTGACTTTGCTGCTGAATAGCCTTCTCTCTGACATCTCCTTTATTAGTTAGAAAGCATTCAGATTGGAGCTTCATGCAGGATACTCCTCTCACTGTATGAGGAATTCATGGGATTCATTCCACACTACATGAAGAAACCAAGGGACAGAAGCTAAAAGACCCACTGGAGTCATGCAGCCAGAGAGTAACAGGATATAAAACTCCAGTCCCCCAAATTTTAGCCTCAACACTAGCTCAGCATGTTGCCCTGCCAACCTTGATTAGCTCCTTCCTCCCTTCCCTACCAGGTATTAGATTTAATTAAATTAGCAGGTCCCCATTGCTACAAGCCTGGACAGAACCCAGCCAGTGGCAGCTCCTCCCTCTAAATCCTGATTCTCAATATAATTCAGTCTTCAGTAAGTCACAGATCTCATGTGAGTGTTTTGTACAAAGCATGGTGTGTTGGCTAGAACTGAGGTTGATGGTGGCTCGGAATGATCTTGTTTTCCATATAACTTCTTCCTCTGTCCCTCTGTGGCATCATTTTTACCCTCTCCATATTCTGATCTGCATTTTGTTTGATCCAGACACTTTGCTTCACATGCCGTCACCTCTAGCAATTGCATCACACGTTTATATATATATATCTATCTTACAGCCGCTCTGTCCTGGTGCCACACAGCATACGAGGAGGAAAACTTATAGCAGCATTTCTCACCTTCCTCAAACTAATTTAGAAGATGTGCTCTAAATTAAATAAATTAGGAACAAATCTCTGAAAGTAGAGATACAATTTCAAAGTGGGGGGGGGCACTAAATAAATAGCCAGGAAATCTTGCAACATGTTGGAAGGCTATAAATTTTATAGGTTGTTTCTATAATCAAAACAAATTCAATTGCTAACAACACAGTATTATTAAGTCGCTAACATTTAAAAATCTAATTTGGCCTGTGCTGCTGCCGTTTATGCTGCACACTGCATTTGGCCAGGGTAAGGAAGTCAGGTTGAAGGGCTTGGTTTGGTTTCTAAACCAGGTTAATAGAGACCCTTTAAAACCCTGCCTTTTTTTTTTTTTTTTTTTTTTTTGCTTTCTAGGCAAGTCTTGGTCCCTAATGAGTTACAGCCCCAGGTTGAAGATGGACATGGCAGAAAGAAATTTAACACACACCCTGGTGCACCCATAAACATCAAGGCCAAGGGAGAGGAGGTATGTTTCCAGTTAAGCTAGAACTCCATGAATTCAGGATTCTCCACTCACAAGACAGTAATTCTCCTTATTTCATCACTAACTTACTTCAAATGTGTTTATACAATTTATTGCTACTGAACTTCCAGGCAACTGGTGTAGAGGTAATGAAACCCAGCTTGGAGACGCTTTGAGCTTTGAACAACTAACCACAGTTTAAATGGTTATGACATGCGGTCAAAGCCACAACCCAACCCCACTGCAGTTTCTGTGTTTGGACCTAGTCAAAAACCCTATCATCCCACCTTTTATGCCAAATAGATTGAAAAAGGAAAAAGTGACCCCCAAAACACCATCCCAGGTTTCTTCCCAAGGTCCCCTCTCCCTGGACAGTTTACCACATCTATCCTAGTAAAAGCAAGGCAAAGCCCCGCCCCCAGGCCCAAGTAAATATTTTAGTTGCAGTTTGAATTGGCAGCCGGATGAAATCCTGAAATCCAGTTTGAGTTTAATTGAACAGGGTCAGGCCTACATAAAGCCATGTTGGGCTTAGGGGGTAGGAGGGGTGGGGGTGGCAGGGGGGAGGCATCAGCTACATTTAAAGTCATACTCAAGACTCAGAGAAAACCCAAAAAGGCAATACCGGAATGAATAGAGGAAACTGGACTGAAACAGAAGCAAACTCGTCTTTCTCAAGGACTCGGACAGTGATTTTTATGAATCCTCATTGTCCCATGATGTCCTGCCCCAAGCTCTGTCCTTGTGGGAAGTCGGGGAGACTCCCTCTTTTGAAACAGGCCCATTTTGGAAGAGTAAAGGGGAGGCACTGGACTGGCCACTGCCTCACAATAAAAGCCCCTTTTGAAAGCAGCACTTTCATTAACTTAAAGCAATCTATAGACTTAAAAGCAGAGAGCAGTAAACTCCCAGAAAGGATCATAAAACAGCCAGTCGCAAGTTAGGTACACTTCAGTGCAATTTGCACGAGGCATTTTACCGTGAGCGGCGGCCGGGCCCATCTCCCTCCAGTCACCCCCTGCCCCTGATTCTGAGCAGCTTCTCTTTCTCTCGGCTTTCATGCCTTTCGCGCTCACAAAAGGGAGGCGGTGACCGGGGAGTCTCCGTGGGGTCACGGCTCCCTCCCGCCCTCAGGCTCTCGGCGGGAGGGAGAGCCGCACGAATTCCAAGCCTGCAAAACAACAGCCTCGGAGCTCCGCCGCATCGGCGGTCGCCGCGCCCCGGGACGCCGCGGCCACTCGTGGGTCGCGCGTCTTCTGCTCCCGGAAGCGCCGTCTGGCTGCCCCAGCCAGGGTGCGGAGGGCCGGGAGGGAGGGTTAAAGATTGCTGGGAGAAATTTCCAAACCTTCCTCCGTACACACTCAACGCACTCTACCTCTCTTGCCGGCCGGAGAGATAACCCCTCGCCTCCTCTTCTGCTCTCGCTGAAACTAGGCCTGAGTCGGGAGGGGGCGGGGAGGAGGGAGTTGGGGGGGGGGTGTCGCTCGTGGAAGATCACGATTCAGAGACCGCAGGTTCAACCTCTCTCGCCCCAAGGCCCCGAGGCCTCGGGGAAGCCAGAGTGGCTGGGAACGCAGGAGAGCTAAGATCATACTTTGCCTGGTACTTCTGTGTTTGCACACCATCGTTTTCTAAGACTGGAAGGGGCGTGGGGGTAAGGGTCTGCCTAAATCTGCTTCAGAGGCGAAGCTTTGGGCTTCCACCAGTTGGAGAGCATTTCAAATCCGAAAAGCCAACACGCTGGAGAAGTCCCGGGACAGGCGGGGTGAGGGCAGGGGATTCGGAGCGCCCTCCTTTCCCAGGCGAAACGTACGCGGCACAGGCGGCCAGGCTGTGGGCTTCCGGACCCGGCGGGGCGAAGCTCAGGCAGCGCCTGCGGGTCAAGAAGCCGCGCTTCGGGTCAGGCTTGCAGAGTTCGAGGCCGCGCTGCCCCGGCTCGCAGCCTGGGCTCCACGGGCGGGATGCGGCAGCTCGCTACCAGCGCCCCCAGCGCAGGCCGCGGCCCCTGCGGGCCACCCGCTCAGCTGCACTGCGCCCGCAGACCCCCAAGGGGCTTCAGGAGCCCGCCGAACCGGCAGGGTCGGGTCCTCGGATCTACTTCGAGCCCTGTCAAGCTTCCCTGTCTCTTCGCCCAGAACGTCCCTTCGATTTGTCCGCTTGCTGGGATCTTTCTCCTAGAACTGGGTCCTGCGCGCCTTAAGTCCTTCCTCCCGATCCACCTTCTGGGAGAAGCAATAGAAACTCGGGGCTCGCTGCCATGGCTCGGCTCAACTACTTTTATGGCCTACCCAAAAGCTTTTCCATCTACCGAGCGTGGGGACCCGCGCGCGCGCGCGCGCGCACGACCCTCCCCAAATTCCAATAGCCCCAACCCCATAAAAAGCTGCGACCCCGTGACTGAATGTTCAAAACGCCACCCGTTGCTCCGACTCCAGCCCTAGATGTAATCCCGGGCCCTCCAGCCCCTCGCTTTTGCCGGGGATGTAGAGCGATCCTTCAATCCCGCTTCTGAAAACAACCTGGAACCTCTAACCCAAACTCCAGCCTGACCCTGAAGCCCAGCCCTAGCCACGGTCGGTGGACTACCATCACCACCACCACCACCCGGGTCTCACTCCCATTCGTAGCCGGAGTCTCGCTGCCGCTCAGGATCCTCAGACTCTCAGACTGCCAGAAAAGGGAGGCCGGGGCGCCCCGCTCCTTTCTTCCTAGGGTTGGGAGTCCGGACCGCCTCGCAGGCGCAACCCTAAAGAAATGCAAACTTTGCGCGGCAGACTCTGGACCCTGCCCCATCCCCCTCGGCTCTCTGCTTTGGGGCGCTTTCCGGCCCCCTTTTTACGAACTCGCCCTCCTTCTAAAGCTTAGAGGGTCCGGGATCCCGAGCCTGGCGGTGGGCCCCTACGCCTCCTCCTACATCACCAAAGACTCCTAACGATCCATAGAAAGCCAGAAATCCTATCAATTATCGCTCCCCCTGGGGCGAGGGTCCCAGCGCGTGGCCCCTGGGATCCGCTTCCCTGACCCCCAGCTCGGGCTCCTCTGTCCCCATTGATCAGCCTGCAAACCCCCACTCGCCCTGGGTCCCCAGGCCCGGGCAGATGCGGCCGCGGCTCCTCGACTCCGGTCACCCGGCCCGAGTCTGAGGCGGCTCGCGCTTCCAGCCGCTCGAAGGCAGTTCCAGGCTGGCGGCGCCGAGGGAGCGCCGAACCGGAGGGCGCCGGCCGCGGGCCGCCGGGAGAGAGCGATTCCCGGGCCGGCCGGCGGTTCCCAGCCTCGCCCGCGGAGCGCCCTGCCTCCCGCTGCCCGCACCCGGGCGCCGGCCGCGCGCGGCTCCCTACTCTCGGGTCCCCCGGCGCTCCCGGCGCGCCGCTCCCAGGCTGCCGGCTACGGTGTCCGGGGCCCGCGGCGGCCGGAGTCCACGGCCCCGCGCCCCGCACCCGCGGACAATGCGCTCCCGGCCACCGAGCGGGACCAGGCGGCGGCCGGTGCGGGGCTGCGCGCCGGCCCGGCCGGGGCGCGCAGGCCGCGCGGCTCCGGCCGCCTCCTTCCCCGGCCTCGCCGCCACTCGCGCTGCTTCGCTCGGCGCTCTCCCGGCGCTTCCCCAGCTTCTCTCTGCACGCTCCCGCCGTCCCTCTCTGCTCCCTGCCTCCCTCCTCCCTGCTGCCTCCCTCTCTCTCCTCCCTGCTGCCTCCCTCTCTCCTCCTTGCCCTGTCGCAATGAATAATACTCTGGCTTGGGGACTGGAATAAAACACACGCGCTCTGAGGCAGCCGCCCGCAGCAGCAGCAGCAGCCGCCGCCGCGCCGCCGCCGCCGCCGCTTGCAAAAGCGTCTCTGACATGGAAATGAATGACAGCTTACCTGATGCCAATCTTCATCAGACTGACACCGGCGTGACAACACAGCCTATACTTCCCAGCACTGCTCGGGACGTCAGCGGCACAGGGACCCGCCCCCC
>PVHY01028591.1:0-15061 GCA_004024945.1 Uropsilus gracilis | reverse complement strand
GACTCGAACCCCAGTCCCTGGTCCCAGCCGCAGCTTCCTAGGCTGCCATCTACAGGCATGCACCACCATGCCCAGCCCCAAATACTGTTTATATTCATTGTGAATTATTCTATTTATTTGGGTGTTTTTAAGTTTACACTCTGTCAAGCTCATTTCCATTTTCTGGTTAAGAGTCGGGAAGGACACGGGGTGGTTCCTTGCTGTGCCTGGTAAGCTGCAGCCGGGTCCTCAGTGGCCGGCCGAGCGCTCCTGACTTCACTAGAGAACCGGTGAAGAGACACAGAAGGACCAGTTTTGCCTGTAGAAAAATGCGAGCACAGATTTTCATAAATTTTCCATCAGAAAAAAAATTTCTCTAAATTAGAAAATAAACTGGCCATGAAGGCAACGTGAAAACCACAGGACACTCCGCACTTTATTCCCAAGTTAGCTGAGGGAAGTCATGTGATTATTTTCCCCCTTTTTCATTTGCTCTGCTGTCTGCCCTTGGCACAGAAAAGCTTCCTGCTCTGGTTACCTCTGCAGAGTATTAGAGTATGTTACAATGAGATGCTGCAGAATAATTTATAAAATGTTTATGAAACATTTTCAACAATTGTATGAGCATTCATATTTGTCCCAAACACTATTCATTTGACATTTACTTATTTCTTTAACAGATATTGTTGGATGCTCATGACACATTAGGTCTTGAGTAAAAACTCAGCGCTGCAATGCATTTGGTTCACACTTATCTAGTAGGACCATGTCCTAGGTCTTTAATACACATAACATTCATATAATAATCGTTAATGAACAAAGTGAAGTAAGAGAGAATGAGACTCTTCCCTCAATTTCACAGGTGACTAAATTTTAAAATAGTCACTGTCCTTACTATTTTCGGATAAACAATCATAGGACTAAGTAAAAAGTGCATATAGCAAGAGAGAAGGGTAAGAAGATTATTATGAGTATTATTTTTTTCTACTTGGAAGAAGTAAAAAGAAAAATTACATACTGCACTATTAACTGCTTTAATAATATGTTAAAAAAAAAAAAAAACAGTGATGATTCCAGCCAGAGGGACAGAGTGTGAAGAAACATGCAAAGCCTAAGTTTATCAGATTCTTAAATATAGTTCTTTCTACTGAGGTTGCCTTTAACTTCTAAGAACCCAGCCCTCAGACCTGGAGTTGTTTCTGAACCCGTTGCTGGAATTCCTGATGGTGGCAGTTTGCTGAAACATGAGTTCAGTTACCAAATATAGTCGAGTGGAGCAAGAAGACAGATGCGGGTCGGAGGCCACCGTTCCTTCAAAGTGACCACGGACCAAGCAGTCTTTAATGAATAGGCAAGGCCAACCTCCATTCCCCCAGAAAAGAAGAAAGCCCATCTGAAATCCATCACCTTTCTGGAAGCTTCAAAGTAACCAACAATTGAAAAGGTCTGTAAGATTATTTTTTCATAATAACTAGGAGGGCAATATTTTTAAATTTATTTTTAAAAAGCTAAAGATATATTAAATGTTTGCTGAAAGTATTAATACTATTTAGAAGATGGGATCAACTTTCTTTTATTTGGAGAAAAAAAGTAATAAGAATTTTATAGTCTTTCCAAAAACAGATACTATATAATGTTACCTGCAGGATTTATTTCTACCTATACTGTCAGAGCGCTGCATTTTCTATAATAATCTTAAGTGGGTTATGTTGGTGCTATCAATTCCAAAAGGATTAGATGTTGTTATGGAGCCAACATTTGTCAAGATTGAGTATATGTTATAATGTTTCAGTTTGTTTGAAAATAATAATACAGTTCACTTGAACCTCACCCATACTTAAGCTTAATACTAATGTCCTGAAATGATATGCTCAAGGCTTTAGTAACATTTTAAGTGGTTAATTATAGCTTGAAAAGATGTTTTAATCAGTCGCTGAGGTAATAGACATTTTTAATTATATCTATACCTAACGTTTACTTATTTTTTAAATGATCAAGCTTACTAAGGGAAATTATGATCCATTCAAATTTCATCAATGTATAATTTTTATCATGCTATTTTAAGTTACACATGCAACCCAGTATATGAAGTTGATACAGAATGACTTCAAACTTCTAATACTTTCTAACATTTGCTAATAACACTAAATTGCCTTGTAATATGAGCAATGTGACTAGACATAAAGCCTTTTGCCTGACACTATATGCTATTCAAAGTCTATTCAATTGTGTGTGTACAGAAACTAAATCCTTATTACATGATAAGTATACTTTCTGGTATTTTTTTTCTCATAGAGAGAACTTGAATGTTTACCTCAATTACCCATATTTTTTTAAATCAGACTCAAATTTGCAAATCTTTGCTAACAATGAACAAGGCCTGAGAAGCTTATCTAGTCAATAACTGCTGTGTAACTATACAACTGAATATTCCTAGAACACAAATTCTTTTCTCCCATTCTTAAGCCCACTATGGATGGGGTCTCAATACTACAGACTCTTTGTCTCAGCTTCACTTCATCACTGAAACTGAATATTGAGGGGATCCTCTACATTGTTCACAATAAAGGAGCTAGTTTACTTTGGACAATTATAATCACTCTGATGACTTCAACTCACTTTTAAAAAATGTACACAGGAAACATTAGTCAAGGTTCAAAATAAATGTGACACATTCTTAAGAGAGATAAAAGTTGAAATCTGCATGGGCAAGACAAGAGCCTCCACTTCGTTAACAAAATGTGCGTGGAGGCTATTAAAGGACGTTGTGATAACTGAGTTCCAGTGAGGAATTTGTTGAGGGAGTTAACACCGTGTCTTGGGTCAATTCCGGCAAGGAAAATGAAACCAAGAAGCTCTGATATAATGTGTAATCGTTGAATCATATAGAGAACATAGAAACAAATTTGATAGATAGGCTTTGTATTGAAGGTGATAAAAATGAAGCCCTGACTAAAGATAATGACAATGGAAAATGTGTTACTTAGAGTCAAAACAAGAGCTCTGCATGGAGAAATATGATAATATGAAGAGAGAACAGGGAATGCAAATGTTGTGTGTTAATTATTTTCAAGGAACTGCTGCACACATTAACATAGTATATCCCAGAAACAGAGAAATATATTGTTTGGGAGGTATTTAAAACTATGGAATAGCTGTATCTTCTTGTGATGAAAATATACTTAAAGATTGGGAAAGAAGAAATTCACATGTACTTATTAAAACAATAGATTATAAAAATGCTGTAAAATTTTTGCATGAAACAAAATTTTAAGGTTTTTAACTTTTGCCTTATATTGCCCTTAGGGAAAACATTACAAGAGAAGAACATTACCAGAAAAGAAAACAAGGGAGGGAGGGAGGAAGTGTTAAAAATGTCTAGACAATTTAGGTGATAACAAAAGTCACCTAACACTCATGAACAATTCCAGAGAAAAGCAAAATGAGGCACAAGGCAGGAATCTTAAAGAATAAAGAAAAGGAAGAGAAAATAAACAATATTTGGTTGTTAGGGCTATGAGTCAACCTTGTTTGGGATGAGAAGCATCACAGAAGCATTGTGACCCGAGTTGGTTTAACATTTGAGGATACTCTGAGTTTCCAGGCAAGGCATTTTCAGAATTGAGATTCAATTTGCTAACATGGCGGCCCATGCAGGAATGACTCCATCTCCAGCCTAGAAATTTAGTTCAACAGTTGCCCCTCCCTCCCTGTTTGGGATCATCTCTGACCACTGAAGAGATTTGATCAAAAATGCTAGTCTACGTGTGACTCTCAGCCTCTGTGAGTCTCAATACTCAGAGAAAACCAAATGAGGTTCTTCTTTTCTGCTTGTTAATGACTACCTACATGCATTAGAAACTTTTTAGAGAATGCCGTGTATTAGGAAAGCAAGAAGTGTACTAGAAGTGTACTAGAAAAAGGGAATAGTTCTTTGAGACAGTTGAATTTTTATGTGTTCCCTATAATCCTGCCTTCAGTTTCCCCAGAAATATTTATTCAGAGAGTTTGATAGCAAAAAGCTGAAGCACTGTACATCAGGGAGAAGTTTGCAAAAAGAACAGCAGGACCAATAGCAGACATCTGGTCTTTTAGAGAAGAAAGGGAATTCAAATAGGGAACGACCCAACTCTAAGTAGTTGGGTGAAGAAGGAGAAAGGAGAGTAGTAGGGGTTCAACCAACACTACTCAGGTATCTCTTGTGTCTAGGTTTTTCATTAACCTTCTATATCCAATCTTTCAATGAAGCTGTTTTGGAATCTTGAAACCTTTTGGAGACATCACATGCCAATAAAAGAGATATCCCATCCCATGTCTTGAATTTCCAACTATTAATTTCAAGTGCACATCTTAAATGAACAAACTCATCTAAGTTGAACATTCCCCATATTCTCCATGGTAATTCTATGTTGTGTCAGTAACAGTTGCCTTTTTTTGGATTTCTACAGTTTGCAGGATATAGTTCTTAGAGAGTAAATAAACAGATGTACCAGAAGGGGGCGCACTTGATTCTTTGAAACTTGAGGATCTTGCTATCTCTTTTCCCCTTTTCCTTTATAGGGAGATTTTGTTCTTCTGTGAAAGCTGTCCCCTTTGCTCTACTCATTTTGTTTTCTAAAAACAATATTTTTATTGACTTCAATTACTATATAAATTTCCGGATTATACCTTCACCTCTACGTGTGTATAAGCTTCACCTCACTTATCATCCAAATACTAGTGCCATTTCCACTATCAGGTCTACCTAATCTACCCACCTTTTCCACTCTCCTCCTCTCCCCCTCTAGTAAGCACTATTTTTCCACAGTGTAAGATTTATTTTTGTTGTGACTTGTTAGTTCCTTTGTTTTTTTTATATTATACGCAAGAGAGAAACCATTCAATAATTATCTTTAACTTCTGATTTATTTCATTGAGCCATAATTTCAGTGGGCATTTAGGTTGTTTCCATGTCATAGATATTGTGGCTAATGCCACTAGGAACATAGATAATATCTCATTTCAAATTAGCACTTTCATATTCTTAGGATAAATACCTAAGAAATTATATTTTCATTTAAATTTCAGAGAAATCTTCACACAATTTTCCATAGGTCTGTACCAATCTACATTCCCACTCTTAGTGAAGTAAAGTACCTGTTTTACCTCACATATTGGTTCCATCTTTATTTAGGTCATTCCCCATCTTTTTAGCTAAGTCTTGCATCTTCTGGACTCAGATTAATATCTATTCAGTATGGTGAGCACCTATAATTCCAAAACAAGGAACAGAAAGTTTTTAATCTCTTTCAACTTTTTTTTCATCATTCAGGGTTTATTTCTAAATATTTTTAGAACTGAATTTTTGTGACGGTATTTTCCCCTTTTTTATGTTTAAATATGAAAACAAAATAAAAACACAAAATTTAGACTTAAAAATCACTGATAACCTTGACACTATTTTTTTTTTTTTTGAAACTAGGTCTCATTATTTTTGCCCGTGGAACCACAGGCTTCCGTTGCCTGGGGTACCACAGACTCAAGAAATCCCCAGCCTCAGCTTCCAAGGTAGCTGGGATTACAGGTGTGCACTACCACACCCAGCTTTTTTTTTTTTTTTTTTTTTGGCTAGGTCTCACTACGGGCCCCAGGCAGGACTCAAACCGCGAGACCTAGCCCTGGCCACTTCATAGGCTGAAACTTACAGGCACGAGCCACCATGCCCAGCCACCTTGACACATATTTTTAAAGAAAGTAAAATAAGCAACAAGACCATCTCATTGTTAAATGCCCTACTTCTTACCACTGCTCAGTTCTACCACAGTGGTGATCAGCTTCCATCGGTGCATGTTTCCCCAACATTTTTCATGTATTTATTCTAAGTATATATGCACATTTAAATGCTTGCTAAAACCTAATTATCACTGTCTGAATACTCAAGTCAGAGTAGAATGGTCCAGTAGAATGGGATATTGAGAGGTTCTTAGTGCACAACAGTCTTTTTTATAATATAGAACACTTAGTTTTAACATCAGAGGAATTTGTCTTTGTCTCCACAACTCAGTCCATTAATTACAAAAAGTGACCCATAAATTACAGATTATAAAAAGTTTTTTCTTATATAAATTTTTAAGTAAATATCTATAGTATTCACCATGGAAAAAGACAACTTCACAGCTAAATTTCAGCCTTCAGGACGCCATTTTTGAAGACTCATATTTGGCCAGATAATTGAACATCTTTATGTTATAGTTTAGATAGTAGAAATAATAAGCAGGAAATGTCTATCCCACTGATTATTCTGAAGATCAAATATCCACCACACAGCAGCATACATCTTACAGTTCTAGTGTCAGGAAGTCCTCAGAGAAGATTAGCTTGATTACTGGTAATTGAGTTCTTGCTAGATTCTGCTGTTTCTGATAGTTTGCCTCGCAGGCCTGGAATTCCGTGAAGATAAAGGTAATCTTTCCCATTTCTACAGGCTACAGAGCTCTAGCTCCAGGGTTTTTGCAGTGAATGTCCCACAGGTATTTTTAAATAGACAAAATAGAAGCTTATGGGCATCCTAGATCTGGTTTTCAAGTCATTATCCCCAAAAGTCAGCCATTTTTAAAGCATTATTCATAATTTCTAAATCTTTCTCTTTTTCTATTATTTTTGTATCTGTGTATGTGAATCACATATATTTATTTGCGCATTATAGAGTCAGGAACTCAAAAACAATTTTTTTCCCTCAAATACTAGGCTAACAATACCTAAGATTACTAGGATGATAAGTTACAATGATTTTAAGAAGAAAAAAGCCTATATACAATGTGTGATAAATACTAACATAAAATGTTCAATAAAAACTTACTTCCATGGTCTATATATCATGATCCAATAAGCACTCAGAAGCTATTAACTAACTAAATGATAAGTTGCATGTCATAAAATTGCAATTAGATATAATCTATAAAGTGAGCGGCATAAAATTCCTTAAGAATGAACAGAATCTGTATGGGAATTTAATAAGATAGGTGACCACATGCTTTGTAGTTGGAAACAATATTGCTTGGGATAGCCTGAATTCTGATAAGCTGTCTGTTGAAATTCAAGGTAAAGAGAATATGTATCACTTCCCAATGTTTACCAACCTTCCCAAAGTTTTGCTTTGCCAAATGTTAGCTTAAGATCAAAAGTCTGGCCTTATGCATAAATGTCAAAATTCACCTAGAAGAATCTGTCTTCAAAACACCATGAGCAATATTTTGAGACAACCTAAAGCATCACTAGCCTGAGCGTCTCTTCATCCTACAACTTCCACCACCTTCCACCAACAGAGAACCTTCCAAAACAATTATGGTGTGCAGACAGCAGTGCCAACACAAAATATACATTTCATTTCATTTCATTTGTACCCTAGGAACTTTCAAAGTACTTCAGAGTGCAACAAAAACACACATTCCGCAAAGTCAATTAACAAAAGATATGAGACCAGACTAAGAAACTCAGAAGCTGAAAGTTCCCCCATTTCCTACTGTTATCTTTTCTCTTTTTAGAGAATGTGAGGCCCCTAGCAGCAGAGAATTTTTTATCACAGCTCTATCTCCATCCAAAGAGGAGCCTGCACAGATTAAGCACTCAACAAATGAGATGCTAAGTGAATAAGACAACAGAGAAAGTAAATTAAAAAAAAAAAATGAGGGTTAAAAATATTTGTATTCCTATCACTCAACATTTTACTCTGACCTATTAATATTCATATCAATCAGTATCCTCAAAGGTTACAAAATTCTTATTGTCTATAATAGCAGAAATTACAGAAAACAGTATAAATTTCTGTTTCTGAATTTTTACAACCAAACTTTCCTTGAGGATATCAAGAAACTAAAATCAATGTTTCTATAGATAATTTTTAAAATGTTTTATCAATATCTGACCTGCTGCTGCTTTGTATTAGTAAAATGAGCATGTACTATGTATTCTGTATGTATACATTAACATAGTTATCATATCGCTAAGTACAGCCGGTCCTCAAAGTCCTCCAGGTGTTCTTGGAATGGGGGACTTTAAGCCAAACAGATCTTCAAATAATATCGTTTCCTGGACTGAGCATGGCGGTGCATGCCTGTAGACGGCAGCTTAGGAAGCCGCGGCAGAGGGATCGCGGTTCAAGTGCCGCCGGGGGCACGTGATGAGACCTAGTCTCCCAAAAAATAGCTGGGCGTGGTGGCCTGCTCCTGTAATACCAGCTACCTGGGAAGCTGAGGCTGGGGATTGCTTGAGTCTGTGGTACCCCGGGCAATGAGAGCCTGCGGTTCCACCAGCAAAAATAACGAGACCTAGTCTCAAAATATATATATATAGTCCTACCTCAGCCAGGACTGTTTTTTTTTTTTTAATCAATATTATAACAAGATAGCTTTGAACGAAATGACATTATAGGAAAAACGGCTGCACTTTTGCAAACTTTTAGAGAAAAGAGCCCTGGCAAAGATGAGGACTGATACGTCTGATAAAAACGCAGGGCTAACAGCAGAACAAGTCTCTCTGAAGAGAGCCCAGCACAGAGAAATGCTGCCATATAGGTGGGGCCTCAGTGGCTGAGAGCAAGGGGAGCCCAGGGAACACTTCTGTCTGGAGGCTCTAGTTTGAACACCAGTCCCTCTCCAGTCAAATTCTACCCAGGGTTCAAGCCACAACATCACGTTTATATTAGATTCTCTCCAAGATCTGCTGTGGCCTGGGGAGTTGGGCAAAAATGTACAAGGAGTTCAGAATCTAATGGAAAAATGGAGCTCTAAATGTGTATTCATGGTGCAATAAGACGGATACTATCAACAAGCACTGTGCAATGAACCATGTCTGGAAGAAGGAGGGGATTCAACTGGGGACTCATCCAAAATACCCAGAAGAAATGAAGTGTTCAAGCATGAACTGGAGTTGGGAACACAGAGCAGGAAGGCAGGGTGAAGGGACAGTATGTGCAAAGTGTGGAAACATGAAAGAGTGAAATATTCAAGGATTGGCCAGTAGGAAGGCAGTGAGGTCTGGTTGTAGCAAGTGTCAGTGATGATGGGGAGGGAGGAGAGTTGACAGACTTTGCAGAGGCGAGTAGATAACCCGCTTATCGTGCTTTAGACACTGTCTTTGCAGGCAGGGCCGCCTCTGGGAAAAAATACCACGGGGCGACATGGCCAAATTTGTAAATATGATCTCTCCTGCCACATTGGATCTTCTCCTGCAATTTGTTTAAGGTATTTTAATAGCAATTATCATGTTCCTCCTTGTATTTGAGTCATTTTTAACTCTCCTATAATCCTCTAATCCGCCCTACAGGATTGTAAGGCCATTAAAGGGGAGGGACGATGCCAAGTTCACCCATGCCTTCCATGATGCTTCCCTCATGTGCAGTAGGTGACAGCGTGGCTCAGTTGCTTGTCTTTTTGACTTCCCTTTCAGAGACGGGCAGGTGGAAGGAAGAAAGAATAATCTGAAAATGGGCAAGACCCATGTCTCACAGGGTGAAGAAGCTAGAAGCCACAAAGTCAAAGAAATTAGCAATAGTTGCAGCTGATGAGAGTTTAAGAAGGGGCAACTAAGATACACTCCATGAAAGCTGGAGAAAAAAAAATAGAAGGAAGGAATTTTGAGGCATTTCAAATTCCCTAAGAGAAGGGGAGTACCTGGGAGAGGACTTGAAGATGTCCAAGAACATTTTATTCCTGAAAATGTGTGAAGTGTCCCATTCTGCTTACTAAACAGGAGCACTTTCATGTTTGGGGCATTTATTTCACTTCTCCTTTACTCATTCAAGGCAATATAATTAGTGCTTTTAAGTGGATTTCCTTTTTGTATCTACCAGACCAGCATAAAGTTACCAAAAGCACTATTTGAAATAAAACAGGAGATCTCAGGGAAATCATAGAGAGGTTTGCAGTTAGATTCCTTTTGATGATGACCTTTTAATTTGGGGTGTTGACTGACATGGAAATCCCTGAAGCATGATTTCCCAGAGAGTCTAGGCCACCTGGAAGCCTTGCCATTCATCCACTTTGGACGAGCCTCTTGCCTAAACCACGTGCCTTCCCAGCAGCAATAACTGGGTTGCAAATTAAACCTGAGCCATCTATGCCATAAAGCTATTATTTTCTTTTTCACTGTGCAAGCAGTTTTGAAGCTAAACCTAATCCTGACAATTGGATCCCATCAGATGGCGCCTCTTTAAAACCAAAATATAAGTTAATAAGCAGGTGATTTAATCTGCCTCTGGCAAAACACTCCCAGTTTTAAGAGAGAGAGAGTAGAAAATTGTCTCATCATTCAGAAGTGTGCTTTAAGCGTCCTTATATAATGTTTTTGTGAAGTTTTAAAATGTATCACATTATGTTCACTTTTGCACTAAATATAATTGAATTCAGATCAAAACTGTGATTTCCAGTTCATACATACTAGTCTAAGATACTGCTTTGAGGGCTTAGCTGTGAAAACAATGAAGTAGTGATAGTAAAGGGCACAGTTGAGATAATGAGCTCTGGAAGCCTCGTATATGTTTCAATTTCATCTCTCTGACACCCATGTTCAGCCTCAGTTTCCTGTTTGCTAAAATGGAATTATTGTGAGCATCTTCAATGAAATGATCTTTCTACCAGCTCTTGGCACAAAGCCTACATCATGGTAAGCCATTCATGTTTAGCCATGGTCCTTGTGATCAGCATGATCAGTGCTTATGTATGTTACATGAATTCATTAAGCAGCTAATGTTCTATAGCAAGAACAGGCAAACTTTTTCTGTTAAAGTTCAAATAAATATTACAGGTGTTGACAGTCAGCCAGTTTCTGTTGCAACAACTTGATGTTAACATTGTAAACGGTCAGGAACAATCACAAGACTACACTCAACACAGGAATCAAGAGACTACTTCTAAAATGATCAATTAAGACATTGGAGATGCTTATAGAAAGGAGCACGAAGCAGTTGGACAAAGTATGGCATCTAGTGAGGATTTTACTAGTTTTTAAGAATGGGCAAAGGAATGTGTTTCATTGTTCACGGAATTGGCCAGCAGGTAGAAGGAAACTGAAGATCCACATAAGAAAGTAGGGATGACGTGGAGAGCAACTCTTCCTGCCTTAGCATAATTCCCAGGGCTCACGTGCAGTCATATGCACCTCTCTTGCTTTCACTGGGTTTTCAATTCTTTCAATCCTTAACTATCTAGCCTGCAAATTCTTACCCACGAATCCCCATTCAACACAGATTACAGTGTCCTTCCCACCCTTGCCAGTTGTCTCAAAACCTTTTCCATTTCCTGAATCATCTGTGTTGACCCATATCACATAGAAGTATGCGATCACGTGATTAATTATATTATCAATACGGCATCTCTAACTTCAATCAAGCTTTCTCCTCTGCCCATAAATTCTTACAGACACTTCTCCTTTTCTCTACAATAACCATTTTGCTTCTTGTCCTCATAAACTTCCAAACATATAGAATTCTTAAGAAAAGAGTGGCAGGGCTCTAATATACACACAGAGAGAGACATACACATTATTTACCTCGTTTGGCAATGAAAGCACTGTTGCCCTTGGACCTGCAGTAGGTCACTCCATCCCATCTCATACCTTGGAAAATCTTCATACCCACTTTCCTCTGTGGACCTTTAGCTTCTTTAATGTTACTAATTTCATTAGATTGAAACAAAGTCTTCCCATCCCTATAAACAAATAAAAGCCTCACTAGATGCCATATTTTCATCCAGCTACTACGTTCCATCTCTCCTTAATTTTATAAACTCTGTGAAGCAGTCAACCATGCTTGCATTCTATACTTTCCTTCTATAAATTCTCACCATATCTGAAATCTGGAATCTTCATCACATAAGCCAGACTTACTGCTGTCAATGTACTAAATATTCCTAGCACAAAACCTTCTTCATGAGGTTTTCTAGATTGGATTCTTTTTTTTTCCCCCTTTTTCTTTTTTCTTTCTTTCTTTTTTTTGAGACTAGGTCTCACTACTTTTGCCCGTGGAATCACAGGCTCACGTTGCCCCGAGTACCACAGATTCAAGCAATCCCCAGCCTCAGCTTCCCAGGTAGCTGGAATTACAGGTGCGTGCCACCACGCCCAGCTATTTTTTGGAGACAAGCTCTCACTGTGTTGCCCCGAGTGGAACTCAAACCGTGATCCCTAGCCCCAGCCACTTCATAGGCTGAAGCTTACAGGCACGCACCACTGCACCCGGCTATTCTAGCCTGGAGTCTATGACATCTCACCCACCTCTTTCCTCCTAAATCTCTGGAGGATTTTTTCTGTCTTTCTTCTGCTGTGTGAGCATGTAGTGTTTTCTACCGTGGCTTAAGTTTTCTTAAATTTCTCAGGCCAGGTCTGATATCCTTTCTCTTGGGCTCTCTGCCTGTATCTCAAATTGCCTTCATACCAAGACTAACATCCCTCAAATGCAAATGGTACAAATCACAATTATTTTTTTCTTAAAAATTGAGTTTCTAATTGTGTCCCATGTGTAAGTGGCATCCTTCATCCTTTTGTTCAAGTATAAATCAATAATTCTTTCTCCATCATCTCATCATTCAATCACCAATATCTGTTCTCTCTATCTTGTATGTATTAGGTCAGACCACAATATCCTTCCAGAGTCATTTCTTCAGGCCTTGGTGCTCTTATTTTACCTATACTGAATGGTATTCATTAGTGGCATGTGGCAAAAAAATTATTTTTTCAACCTGTGCACAGAGAGATTTATCAATGAGTATGTTCACTTGCAAAGAGAGGTCTACAGTCGATGGTAGAGGCAACAACGTAGTCAGAACCACCAAAATACTTGTGTGTGGCTCCCCCATCACAGCTTCCCTCTTCAAGCCACCACTGTTGCCCCTGGATACTCTGTGTTGCTTCCTGTACTGCAACAGTTCAGCCACCACCCCAGTTTCTCCATGTATTCTACCTCTAAGTCCAAGATGGCTGCACCTAATGACCACGTCTGGACCATTTGCCAAGACCTGGACACAGACACCAAAGGACCAGGAAAGCAAGTATTTGAAGACTTCACTTTTCATTAAGAAAAAGTGAGCTCAGTTTCTCAGTGGCTTTAACTTATGAGGAAGGACCAAAAACTAAAATAGTTTCCAATGATGGATGACCATATATAAATGCACATGCCCATAAATATGGTAAAATCCTGTTCACTGGCTTCCCTACTTTCAGCCTTACCTTTCCTTTCTCTAGCTCTGTATCCAAGCCAGTCCACAATCAACTATTTTGTTAAATACAAGTTGGTGATGTTTCTCACACGCTTTACATTCTTGTTCCCAACTGCACATAGATAAAATTCAAGGTGCTTACAATGACTTCAGGCACTCCATGACTCTATTTCTGCTTTCTAACCTTATCTCTGGTTATGTTTCCATCTCCACATAGAGTTAAATTTGACTGAACCTTTCTGAGTTTTCCATGTGGTCTCTGGGATCCAGTTTTTGACTATGCTTCCTCCAATATTTTCTTTACCTACCTGGCTCTTTCTTATCTTTCACATATTATCTTACAGCTGAATCACTCCCATAAAAAGTTACCTGGTCC
The DNA here is from genome assembly GCA_004024945.1 of Uropsilus gracilis. Lineage (NCBI taxonomy): Eukaryota > Metazoa > Chordata > Mammalia > Eulipotyphla > Talpidae > Uropsilus > Uropsilus gracilis. Next base: position 1,516 of record PVHY01028591.1, on the reverse strand, counting down.
GAACCCTGGTAGGAAGTTTCTAGGTATTAACAAAGCACTTTATTCTTCTTTGGTAATAGTATTAGTCACAGTAGCTGCTCATTTCTTATTTGTATCTCTTGTAGACTACTAAGTTTAGTGAGAATAGATTTTTCAAAATTGTCTCACAGTTCTTGACATATAACCTGCATGTAATTTAGACTCCATAAATACTTTCTCAGTGTAAGAGAGAATGATTCTATTCCACAGAATATATCTGCTCCAAATTCTATTTCAAAAGAAAGTTACTTCAAGAGTCAAAAATTTTGTTTCCATTACCTATCTGCATTTTCTACTTAACCTATTCCAGGTATAGTTCCCATAAAAGGTTTTCTGATCTCTCTCAGCACAGAGTTTAATTCAGAAAGTGAATTTGCTGAAGGTCATAAAAACAAAAACCCAGTAGCTTCTCTCCGAAACAAAAATAAATTTTGCAAGAAATAAAAATACAATGTGTTTGCCTTTAGTGCACAAACACAGTTTTAGCACAAGAACCACTCTCTGTCTTCCTGTGTCTTCTGAACTCATGTTGCCTGATGACTAATGTTCTCACTCATTGTAAGATGAGCCTGACCCTGGCTTCTCCTAAACCTGCCATATGTGCTGATTTACCATTGTATTTGGCAGCTCTGTACTGAGAAAAACCAATCTGCCTTCTCAAGACAGATATGAAAGGTTTTCAGTTAGGTAACTTAGAACTGATGTCTTTCCAGTGAAATGCTGAATGAGTTCTGGTGGCCCTTCCAAGGTCATCTGACTCTATAGAAGTCTATGTCTTTTATTATATTATATTATAATTCTATATTATTATATTATATTATAATTCAGTATTATAACGTCATTAGAAACTTGATGGCAATGTAAATTACACTTGAACATAGGTATACAAATGATTTGTTCAGTAGGAATATTATTAATATTTACTCTGCAGAAATGACTCCAAAGATTACACTTTATTGCTCAATAAATATTAACCAGTTTTGACTCTACTAGAAAATTCAGGCATTCATGACTGCCTCCATTGGTGCCTGATCGTCAATGTCTTCTTTGAAATGGTTGCTCATTTTATTGGTACTCTCACCAATTGATTTGTTAAATAAAATCTTGGGTACATATTTACATTCAAGCATTCCAAATACACTAAAAACTGTTTTCTCCATATATGAACTGTTTGAATAATCAATAAGGAATCAGGATCATTTCATGATGAAGCACAGAGAAGACAAAGAAATGAGAGTAAAGTTTGCATTGATAAAAACGGAACAATAATGAGGTCATTCTAATAGGTTTGTAAGATTAACTTTTAAGAAGAGTGGGAAATATACTTAGGATGTAGTGTAGTATAGGACCTCAATTCATGCACCACAAAATGAGTCATTTTTAAGATATCTAAAACACAAATCTACCATTCAGCTAACAATATGGTAGTGACATTGAACTTTAGAACCTCTGATTACATATCTTGTGTTGAATTAACAGATTCCATGAATCACTGCAT